>VUQK01030671.1:0-14787 GCA_015106715.1 Bujurquina vittata
CTTCAGCTAACATTCCGGAGGTGACGTGTCTTCCTCCGGTGGCGTTCTCAGTAGAGATTAGCCACCTTAGTGGTTGACAAGACCGCTCCCCTACACTAATTCCACAGCAAGCTTGCTGGACTTAGACACTGGCATCTGCAACTGGGTCCTCTGCTTCCTGATGCAGAGGCAGCATACAGTCAGGGTGGGGAAAAAAGAACATCAACCTCCATCATGGTGAACACAGGGTTCCTTAAGGTCTGTGTTCTGCATCCCCTCCTGTTCAGCCTGCTTATCCATGACTGCACTTCCACCATTACCAACCATATTAAGTTCAGAGATGACACAACTGCGGTGGGCCTCATTAAGAATAACAAGGCTGCATACAGAATGGTGGTGGAGCAATTGATGTTGTGGTGCAGGTTCCTTAACATAGTAAAAACAAAGGAGATAGTGATGGATTTCAGAAAATCCAGCAGACAGGCCTACAGTCCATCACCTCTGACCCTGTGGAGAGAGTCAGCAGTGCCAAGTTTCTCAGAGTCAAACCAGACCTTCACCACCAATACTGCAGCCATCATCAAGAAGTTTCCAAAAGCACTTCCACCGATTTAGGCAGTGATTCTCAAATCCAGACCTTGTGGCCTGGTGTCCTGCAGGTTTTAGATGTGTCCCTGATCCAACACACCTGAATCAGGGACACATCTAAAACCTGCAGGACACTGGGCCACGAGGCCTGGATTTAAGAATCACTGCATTTAGGAGACTGTCCATTGACCCACTGTCCACTTGACCACCTCCTACAGGGGTGCCATTGAGAGTATTATGACCTAAAGCTTCATCTCCTGGTTTGGCAGCTGGGAGAACTGTGAAACATCAGCTGAATGGGGTAGTGAAGAAGTGCCCCCCTCCCCTCGCTGCTGGACATTTACAGCGAGCACTGCATCTGTAGGGTGTCAGTATCCTAAAAGACCCTTACCACCCGTCTCATAGACTGTTCTCCCTGCTACCATCTGAGATTAGGTTCAGGAGCATCAGCTGTAGATCCAGCAGACTTTTCAACAGCTTCTTCCCACAGACTGCGATTGCTGAAGACACTGACCAGGGACCTTTGCACATTTGCACAATCTTAATTCCACAGTACAGCATATGCACTTCAACATTTTGGCTCTCACTAATCAATATGAATTCCACTGGCTGCTGGTCTTACTGGTGTTTTTAGATCTTAGTATATTTATATTTTAGGTAGATTCTTTTTAACTTTATATGCTCTGCTTCATTCCAGGCAAAACACCATTTTGTTTCTGTTGTACCAGCAACTGCAGAAATGACAATAAAGATGCTTGAATCTTGCACATTAGTAAACCAACAATAAGCAAAGAAGGGGCATTTAGTAATACACCCACAGTTGTTGCAGATGCAAGAATGAAAAAAAAGCATTTGAAATATCTCTTGGACTTTGATCGTCAAAAATATGGCAGAAATTGTATCCTAAAAAATTTCCCCAGCAGAGCAGGACCAAATGAGAAGAAAGAATGTGTAATGCAGCCTACAGCTGAAAAGGTCGATCTATTGATAGCCTTATTATGCAAAAACAAGCAGGTTTCACCGTTTTCTCAGCCCACAGCGTAACCTGAGCCAACATCTCGTGACTTTATGCGTGCGCGAGCTCGTGCACGCGGACGCGATTACGCTTGCATGGCGAAGGGCGGGAGCGTCCAATAAAAACGCTCAGTGGCCGCGGGTCGGCCAATGGCAGCCGGGCTGAGTAGAGTCGAGGGTCGGGCCGAGCTACGAGTAGAGCGCCCTGTCAACTGGTGGCTATCGAGGGAGTGAACAAAGCCTTTAAAGAAGAAGGGAAGATGGCGAGATACGGTCGGAACTTGCGGAAAGTTGCCGAGTGCATAAAACAGTTACCGTCAACAGCCGGCCGGGATATCCAGAGTAGAAGCAACGTTAGGTAAAGTGTTTGACTATTCAAGCTGTTGTCTGAGACCGGACAGTGTAAAAGATGGATGGTCGTTAACGAGCATTTACATCAAAGTTACTCTGGTATAGGGTGCAGCCACATAAGGCACGGATTGTTTGTTGTTTAACTCCAGAAACTCGTGTTATATCGCGGCTAATTATCTCGGTAACTACACCTTTCTAGTTAGTAACATGTAGTGAAACCAGCACTCGAGTGAAAGTAGTATTTTTAGGCTGCCGGTGAAAAAAGGAAATGTCCTACAGTCACGATGTTGCAGTAATGAGCAGCATAGCACATTGTCATTACATAATAATTTTAATTGACTGAAGATGATTTCAGGCTGTTTTGCCCCCGTAGAGATCAGTAATTTTAAGACAATAATACACAAGAGTTTATTATAAATCAACATCATTAATTATTATTCTGTCTGCGTAGTTGCGTTTTTTGCTTTTACTTTCCGCCACTGCTGATAGCGCAGCCAAAGTGAAGACATGGAAACATTTACTTTAAAACCTCCATGCTGAGGGTGCAGAGGCGTCGTAATGATCAGTGAAGGGACTGGTTTTTTGTCACTACTATTGTTTCAACAGCATAGTAAAAGCAACATGCAGGTACAGCCTGAAACTCCAAAATATTCATCAAATCACACGGTACCTTTCAGAAAGTGAAACCAACATCAGAACCGATAGCAGCTTTTCAGCAGTTATAACGTCACCTATGATGCGTACATTATATTAATTTGACATTATTTTACTATTTGACACTCATTATATGTTTTTACAATAGCCTACTTTTTTAACCTCAGAAGCTGACTGTATTAGAGTATATTATAAACTATGCTGATTATTTATATACTGCTTATTAACACTAAAGAAGGTGAGTTCTAGCGTTTCAAATTATTTGGCAAAGGCATATTTTGCTTCTTTATAAGATTTTCAAAGGAGACCTATTATGCTTATTTCCAACTGGTTATTTTTTAATTGTTGTTTTCAGCTAGGGTAGATTAAAACAATTCTAGGTTAAAAATAATCCTCATTTATCTTATATGGGCCTTAGTGAAACCCCCGAGCTCATTTTCTATCTCAAACAGGCCATTGAATCTCCCACCCCCACCTCCTTTAAGTCATCCTTCTTCTGATAGAACGGTGGGTGGGGTTTCTATTCTCAGAGCCAGAGCTGGGTGTCTTAGCTTTAGGCTCACAGGCATTACTTGGACATACACCGACCTCATTATTTGACATTTTGGTCATGTATAACGAGCATCTGCCATCGTATATGACAGAAAATAAGGAAAAGCTGAAACGGTCCTTATATGCTAATTTTCAATATTCACAGGTGATATTATTACCAGTGTGTTATCCTTACTCTCCAGGTTGTTAGTCAGACCACTATAGAAAGACGCCCATCTTCTACCATCCTCCAATCACATGTGACTAATGTAGCAAATACAAAGAGTAGCCTAGCAATCAGTAATTAGGTGTATTACTGATTAGTAATTGATAGAACATTGGTGGAAGAAGTACACCATTTATGCAAAGGCCTCATAGTTAGTTAAGTTAATATGTTAAGGCTATCAGTTTATTACTAAACCATAAACATTCTATAGGAAGATTGATATTGTCTGAGCTGATTAAGTCCAGCTAGAGCTCTTCTTGTCTTTTTTAAAATGGTGTTTAATCAATTCCATTGCCAGTCTTCCACAGCGCCTTGTTCCTTCTGTACTCCAATCATGATGTCCTTTTCTAATGACTGCTGTTTACTGATGACATGTCTAAAATAGCTGAGTCGTAGCTTTTTTATTTGTCCTTTTAGTGACAATCTTGGCTTGATTTGTTCCAAGATTGATTTGTTGGTCCTTCTGGCTGTCTGCGATATTGATCAAATCCAGCTCCAGAACCACATCTTGAAAGCATTTATAAAGCAATGACTGTCTTGCAGTGCTCGGTAGGTGTGGCTTCGTTATTTATTATTAATCTTAGCAAATTAAAGTTCTTGACCATTTCTGTTTCACTGCCATCTATGTTGAAGGTGGGGTCATTGTAGTTTTCAGTTGTCTGGATTTTAGTTATTGAGTAGTAGTCCCATGTTATGACTTTCTTCTTCAGTCTTCAGTAGGTTCTTCATGTCTTGGAAGCTGCTTGCTATCAAAGTGGTGTGATCTGCATATCTATTGATATTTTTGCCCCAATACACAATCCTTCTTTACTATCAGCAAGGTCAGCATTCTGGAAGATTACCTCAGCATATAGGTTGAAAGGAACAGTGATAGCATCGTCTAACCCCAGGTTCTACTCTGAACCATTCAGTGTCTCCATACTCAGTCCTGACAGTAGCTGCAAAATACTTTGCATACTATTGATAATGCTTTATGGGTGTGTATTTTTTTATATGTACATATAGTATATGTATAGTTGCATAGTAAGTAGTACCTAGGCTTCTCAAATGAACATATTTCAATATAATTTATTTTTATTAGAAAACCACTGCACATTCTCAATGTACATGTGCTGTAGTTTAATAGACTGAACAGCAAATATCGCATCACTCAGCTCATGTTAATGAAATCTCCATGTTAGCCTAAACAAAATTACATTAGCTGCTTCCATAAGCTTAACTAAAGAACATTAGCTGCTAAGTTAGCCAAAATAAGATAAGGTTTGCCTTTTACCTAACAAGATAAAGTTAGTCGCTATATTAGCCTTACCAAGAACACATTAAGTGAAGAGTTAGCCTAAAGGACTTAACTTTATCTAAAACACTGCTGTAAACAAGATAACTTTGGCTTATATGTTTATTCTTAACAAGGTAATGTTACTTGGTACCTTGGCCTAAGCAAGAGAACATTGTCTGCTTTTTATAAATTAAACAAGATAATGCTAGCATCTACATTAGTCCAAACAAGTAAGAAAAAACAGACATATTTTGTGCAAAAGTGGATACCATTAGCTGGTGAGGGTAAAGCTATCCAGAGTGTACAACCTTAAATATTCTTTCATGAACTCATTATCTTGTTTGATGTGGAATGATGTTCTGGTTGTATTCTGCTTTGCACCTTTGTGTAGTTGGATGTTATGTCTTTCCCCTTTTGCGGTGGCCCATTCTCAGCCTGTACCCTGGATTAATTTGGAGGACAGGTGTATCATATTTCAGGTCGTAGTGAATAGGCTCCTGTTGAAGGTCAGTAGGTGAACAGGAATCTGATGCAGTATGACATGGGTTGTGTTGGGAATGGAAAACCTGTTTCATTTGAGAACAGGTAACAAATGGGAATTGCATGCCTCCAAGCTCATTGAATTCTTATAATTGCTGGCATGTTTTTCTGACAGTTGTGAGTCAGTCTTACTGCACACCTGAGTCACATACAGGCTTTTTTTTCCTTCTCTTCCTGCAGCATGTTCAGACTCAGCCTCATTAGCATTATTGGTATCAGGAAAGCCTCATCAGTGTAGCTGTTTAAGCTGACAACAGTATGATTATTGTCACACCAAGATGTTTGCAAAAGCATTAAACTAATTGTAACTATCGATGTAGTATTGAACTGCTTTCTGTGTGGTATTACAGATGAGCTTGGTAGACTCCTTGTGTCGTGCTGCTGTCATCCTCTCAGCCGGGCATAATGGACCTATAAAACTCTAAGCAGTAGCCAATCAAAGCACTCCTGCAGGCTGCTTATGCCCGGGTAACAGGATCCAAGTTGAGTTATATGCTGTGGTGAAGGTTATGTGCCGGTTTGAGTTCTCCAATTCATGGTGTTAAGGGAGAACAGTGTCAGGGCTTTTGACTTGATCCTACCCTGGAGATGCAGCTAAACTTGGTCTTGATGAAGAATTAATCATTTCATAATAAATAGGATTAATCCAACCAGCACATATATTTGATTTACATTGATATAGCATTATAAATATAAGCTAATCCACAAGCTGGAAGCAGAGATGATTTGATGTTGATTACTTCATACCTTAGAAATAATCAATCAGTTCTTGGGAGAAAGACCTCCAAGAACTGTGACTGGTTTGATGCCAAGTCTGCAGCGCTGACCCCTGTCATTGAAGCAAAGTGTGCTGCCCTTGCTGATTACAAATGCAATATGTTGGTGGATGTTCACATTTGATATGGCTAAAGTTTTAGTGTATGTACAATTAATATATACTTGCTCCCTGTTAGTAAAAAGCTCAGGCTTTGGACTGCTCTAAATACTCTGTTTCATGCATTTTAATTTTTTCTACTCTTGGATCTGTGTGATGTAATTAAGAGCAGATATCCCTGATATGGTGATCTCAGGCATACACCTGTTGTTCAGATATTTTGTTTATGAAGAACAGTCAATCAGAAGAAAAGTGCTAAAAGGAATTAAAACAGTTTGTTTCAGACAGGATGAACCTCATGTGTAACTGTAAATGTGTAAGATATAAGGAACTGTGAACTGTGATTTATGCAAAGCCCCTTTAGTAGAGTCCAAGAATGAAAATATGAAGCTGGAAATGACCAAAATAGGTCTACTTTAACTAATTTTCAAATTTGTTTCCTATCACCAAATGGCAACCTTTTTCGTTTTTCAATTGTTTCACTGATATTTATGACAAGTTGGAACAAGTTGAGGTATTCAGTCAGTGAGGTGTAAGATGATTTTAACAGCCTGAGAAAAAACCTTTAAGAAATGGGTGTGTATGTATGTAAAGGCTTAACCATCTTCATTAAATGTCTTGTTTTGTGTGACCAGCTGTCCAGTGCTCCTCATAATGAAACACAGAAAATTCTAATGAAGAACTTGGAGCTTTTAAGAGACTTTAATGGTGACTCTTCAGTCATTCTAATTGTTGGTGATTAATTTTTCACTTGACTAACTAAATACATGGACACGGACAGCTGGAGACCCAACGGCCGAGTAGTTATTCCTTTTGCTCCTCTTTGAAGTTCACTTGAACTCCACTACCTGGGGCACATGTCTAGTTGGTGCATTATAATGTAAATTCTCTGTGGACAAGTCACACTGAAGTCCACACGGATCCTTTCACTGTCTGATGACAAGTTTTATGTTACTCAGACCGAAGCTTAAGTTGGTGACTCTAAAACAGTTTGAAAAGACGATCTTGGTGATTTATTTAACCCAGGATAGTGCCTCAACATGGTTACAACTAGACCACTGTGTGCCGTCACTGTGTATATAAATGTTATTTTCCCGTGACTTCTTTCTCTGTAAATTCACCATATCCACTGAATCAGAGCTGGTAATTAGCTGTTGTTCATGGTCTCTTGGTTGTTTTTTAATTAAAAATCATTGGAGACTTTTAGCCTAACACTTAATTATCTCAATCAAAACCAGTTCTTTGGAGCTGCTGAAGCTTGAATATCAACTCTTTTCTTGTGCTCAGTATGTGTCAGAATGTTGGTGAAATAGGTGTACAGAGGACCATAGACAGGCAAAGTCTGCCCTCCCCCCTCCTCTCCGAGTATTCATGGAATTCCTCTTATGTGTAACGTAGCCAAACCCTAAATATTCACTTGTTTTCTGTAATGTCTGCCCCCGGGGCAAACAGAGAGCACAGTTCCTGTAATCAGCTGTGTTTTCAGGTATATAAACCAGCACAAGTGGCCCAGCAGCACAGTGATCTAGGTGTCCAAAGCTTATAATAAAATCCGTACCCTTTAACTTGTTTTATAACTGCCATCTGCATATTTGTGACTTGTTAATTGGAGTGACAAATGCTTGGCAGGCGTAGCGAGCTTCCTCTCCCCAGAATAAAGGCATATGTTGTGGCACGTCACTGTGTTCTAAGTTTACAGGTATGACAGGATAATTATCGGCTGGTTTTATGCTGGTGTAGGTCAGGACATCCTGTCCCGCTTAGCTTGGATATGAAAAATATAAAGTGGTGCGCCCTAAGGACAAAATGCATTCAAGATTGGTGGCACAAATATTAAGACAAGTTTTTAGTTGGCTCCTTCCTGTGACCCAGACGGTTCCTGTTAGAAATCTATTTGAAGCCTCCTGGAACAGAAAGTGTAGGGTGGAAGTTCCACCTGTAACCTTTCTGTTGTGCCGACAGTGTGATAGTTATGCATTACCCTTGTGCTTTAATCAGCTCTCTTTTAACCACAACCTGTGACACTGCACGGGTCAGTCAACTGGCCATCATGAGAACGGAAGCGCTAAGTCCCTGCTGACTTCATCCCCTGACAGTTGTCTTATTTAAACAGGATAACTGCTTCCTGAGTAAAGAGAGAAAGGCATTTGGTGTGTTTTATAAAGCTCAGAGGCTGCTCACTGACAGTCATCAGTGGTCAATAGTGGCCTCAGATTTTTAGGGTAAAAATAGAACTTTTTGGATTAGAAACAGAAATTTTCAGGTAGGATGTTGTTCCAGAAAGGAATTAAAACATTTTTTGACGCAGTAATAGCAGTAATATAATCCTTATATGGCTGCATAGCTTTGTATTAAGGAGGGTACAGTATGGTGCTTACCATAATGTATTGCACGAGCTGTGTTTGCATGGTATGTGGTTCACTGAGCAACTAGGAAAAAGAAGAGGTTTGGACCCACAATAGGAAGAATGCAGACCAAGTTAAACCTCTCCATTTTTATTTTTTAAATGGGAAAATGACTTGTCCCACTGCTTGGTTTGACTGGTTAGCTGATTTTTTTCAGCTTGAGGTGAACCAAGAGATGTGGACACAGATTAGAGTTAACCCCAGTTTGTCAAGTCAGCAGACCAGTGCTCCACTCATGCTGTTTTGTATCCTGAATTTTATGCAAAGGATCAAATAGCCTTTTGGGCTTTTAAAGGGTAACCTTGATATTATCCATCCATCCATTTTCTTCTTAACCAATTCAGGGTCAAGGGAGAGCTAAAGCCAGTGTCAGCTGGCATAGGGTGAGAGGCAGGGTAGACCCAGGACAGGTCGCCAGAGCCTGATAATATGATTTCTTAAATTTACATTCTTTGCTCCGTGATGTGACTCCATGTCAGTATATAAGAGGCACGAGCTGGGGATACTTAATAGATATTTCCCACTGCAGGTGGTAGAGACCAAAAACAGACACAACATCTGTTGTGTAAAAAGGAATTTCCTGTGTAATGACATGTAGGTATTGTGTCAAAACGTGCTTGTGCTGGCCATTCTCTGATTCCGCTTGTATTGGACTGGGGTCAAATCAAAGAACCTTTCTAAAGTAAGAACACCAACAGATCGATCAGCCCTGGTCTCCTCTGATTTGTGAGAGTTTTTGCATTGTTGCTGATCCTCAAATGGCATTTTTGTTGTTTGTTTTTTTGATCAGATACCTGTCATCATGCGGGATCCTGATGATGCGAGTGCATCCCCTGCTGGGTGCAGCCATGCCGGGGCGTGCCGTCGTGCTACCTTCACGCAGCTTCTTCAACCTTGCGGATTCCTTCTCAAAGAGAAAGGAGTACTCCGAGAGACGCATCATTGGGTAAGTCTGGTGTCACTTACAGTGTTTTTGGGATTTTTTTCTCAAGGCACATTTGGACAGGATTCTTTCCTCAAGAGAAGGTGGCTGCAGGGACAAATGTGTATGTTATAGAAAAACAGAATTTTCAGTTCTCTCCTGCACTTTTTCCAGCTCAGAGTGCTGTTTTTAGCCTGTATTAAACCACTTAAAATATCTGAAATACATTCGTAGCTCCTATTTGTATTGCACCCATGGATATTCTGGTGTCTTTGATTATATTACTCTGACACTGCAGAAAACTTAAAAATAGTTTCTCAAGCAACCTTTGATTACGGGTGGAAAAAATGAATTCATCCATCAGAATTGTATGCCTGCAAGCTTTCTAATTCTTTTCATTGTCATGATTCATAGCACACCTGAGTCACATGCAAGCCCTTTGACTTCTGCTCATACGCTGTGCTCTGACTCACAAATTACAAAACAGCTGCTCTGATCCTGAAAAACATGTTTACACCTATTTTTCCCACACACTGAGTCAATCAGGAATCAGTAAATGATAACAGAACTGGACCTATGAACAGAATCATTAATGCCTCAGACAGATAAAATCTTAACATCATCAGTACTTCTCAGTGTCTTTTATCTAATCAGACTTTTGATTTGGGTTGTCCTGCTGAATTTTCATGTCCATTACAGACGAGATGAAACCACACAGCTACAAGTTTGTAAATTGTAACTCCAAAAACATGGATTACGCTCACTCCATATGATCACTTCATTAGAATTTTAGCTTCCTACTGTGACATCTTGAAATGCTTTTTTTGTATTAATTGCTGACCACCGCACTGAAACATCAAATGAGCATAATATTATTGACTGATATCACATGACATCATAGACGTGTCAGTGTACATGCAGCGGAGTCAGCTGCCCTGTAATGCTTTGTGTTCCAGTGAGTGTTTGGAGTACCTCCGTGTCTCCGTGTCTGTACCCTGTGCGTGTGTGTGACGCACTGAATGTCCTCCTGTGCTCCTCAGAGAGGTCATAATCACTAAATCTGCTTGTATAAATAGACACAGGCATTGGCAGCTATTTTCCCTCAGCTGGACGACTAGAATTATGTAACAGCAGTGTTGAAGACTGTCTACCTGTCATCCGACTCCTCCTACTTTTGTTCTGGATGCTATACTACTCTTCTTTTGCACTCATTCCACCATTTCTTACTGACCTAGTTGAGCCTTTTCTGAGTCATCAATGTTATATTGTGGCCAGTGTCTTGTCACACAGTTGCTGACCTTCATCCCCTTCATGAGGTGCAGCTGTGCATTAACATACTCGCTCTCCTTTCACTGCTTCTGTGTCCTTGCAGGTATTCCATGCAGGAGATCTATGACGTGGTGGCTGGGGTGGAGGACTACCGCCTCTTTGTTCCCTGGTGCAAGAAGTCTGAGGTAGTGTTCAAGAGATCCGGCTTCTGCAAGGCCAAACTAACCGTGGGTTTCCCCCCTGTAGTGGAAAACTACACCTCTCTTGTCACTACAGTACGCCCCCACCTGGTCAAGGTAAGGTACTGCTTCAAGCTCATGTTAACTCACAGTGCGTTACACAGAGCAATAAAATAGAAAAAAAAAAATCATCATCTCAATCGGTGACCTCAATCAGTGGACAAGAGTGGATGGGTTTCAGCTGAACAGATGGAACAGATTTCTATAGCTTTTTTAAACAGTTTTGTGCAAAAACAGAAAGGCACTTATAAGATACACTTGCTAACTTAATGGATGTAGCTTTTATTGGTGCTTAGGACTAGCATAGAGTCAACATAGGCCTGGGGACCTGTTGGGCTTTGGCAGAAACTCTGTATTAAGACCTAAGCAAAGTGGTCTGGGTGAGAAAAGCATTCATGTCTACCTGCAGGTGTTAAAGAGGAATATTTTTTGTGAAAATCGTCCTAAATTTGAAGAAAAGCCTGTTTGCTTTTACAGCATTGTCTAAAATCACAGCCAGATTTTATGTTTAGTGGAGCTCGAATTATGTGATAGAAAGTTGGCTACGCAGGATGGGGTGTAAAAAGCTGGCTGTCACAGAGACGTGAAGGTCAAATAGCTGAATAACAAATGAAAAAAGATAAGACAATACCTGCCCCTCTCTCACCTCAGCAAAGCTGAACAAACAAAGGCTGAGGCGGGTGTGAATGTCTTCAGGAGATAACACACAGACGGCAATTCTCTGAGGTGTGAAAGGTGTGAGAGACCTTTGCAACACTATCATCTGCTCCTATCAGCGAGGCATAGGGTTATCAGCCAAATTACAACTCTGTCAAAAGTAAATAAAAGAATGCAATGATTTGCAAACCGTCAAACGCTAACTGATTTAAAATCATTCATTTTCGAGGGAGAAGCAATTGACATAATTCCTGGGTTTGAGAGCTTAGCCTGATAAGCCCCGTTTACACAAGAATGTTTTCAGGTGTCATTTTAATGTATTTTGGCCTCCCATTTACATAAGAACGGTGTTTCCAGTCCCTGAAAACGGTACAATGTGAACACAGGTTCCAGACTGGAGTATTTCCTACAACATTTTCAACATCTGTTGCCTTTCTGTGTGAATGGAGTTTGCTTTTTAAAAGGTTTCAGTGTGAGCACGTTTTTCGAAAACAGAAAAACAGCACAGTTTCCACTTGATCGTTCTCGTGTAAGCAGAGCTTTAATGTCTTCCAAGTCGAAACAGGAAGCCTGGCATCAGGTGTAAAGTTCAGCATGAAATTCTTTTGACTCAGTTTGGCTGCTCAGAATGTGTTTGCAATGTTTTCTGAGACTATAAAGTCACAGTCGTTGCTCTAAATAAGAAATTCATAAATGCAGCCTCCCTCTTGTTGCTGACTGCAGCAAACTTGTATATGTTTGCTTTTCAGGCGTCGTGTTCAGAGGGTAAACTGTTCAACCACTTGGAGACGATGTGGCGTTTCAGCCCCGGCCTCCCTGGGTACCCTCGGACATGCACGGTGGATTTTGCTGTAAGTACAAGTAGCTTGGAGCAGGGACACATACTGTACGATGTCCAGTATGTGAGGCTATGCTTTGTGTCCCGCTCTGTGATCATGTGTTGGTTATTCCACATGACTCTGTGGTGTTGGTTTTCTCTCTGGATCGGTTTCATGCAGTCACACACAGAGGTCTGACGTGTTTGTAGTGGGAAACTCGGCATCTAACTTTATCCTCTCCTCCTCAGATCTCCTTCGAATTCCGCTCCCTCCTCCACTCCCAGCTCGCTCACGTCTTCTTCGATGAGGTGGTGAAGCAGATGGTTTCTGCGTTCGAGCGCCGTGCCTCCACCATATATGGAGCGGAGACGCCAATCCCACGCGAGCTCATGTTCCACGAGGTCCACCACACGTAGCAACAGCCTCGCTCTGCTGCACAAACACAGACACACAAACAACAGCGTCACAGAGCCTGAAGAGAGACCACCTGCTTTTTAACTGAAAGTGCCTTTCTCACAACAATGAAACCATTTCCTGTGTCAGATTTTAAAGCTGGTGTGGATCCTCCAGCTGATTTTCACCTTGGTGCTAATGCAGGCTCCTGTATCAGACCTTCATCTGGTTGTGAAACTGAGCTTGCAGGTCAAATGGAGGCCCCGCGGTGCGTCAGGCCAGTGCGTCATCACTTCTGACACATTAGCTATAGTGGTGTCCCCGCACCAGAGCACGCACTGAACACAACTGAAAACACAGACAAAGCAGTGATGCACTGCAATAAACAGAATTTATTCACATATTTTAGATATTTACTTGTGCACACAGATTCTCTAACTTGTGCACACAGATTCTCTAACTTTACATTTATCTGCACCCAACAGTCTAAAACATGAAGATATTCAGTTTCACACATGACCAAGAAAATCATGAAGTTCTCGATTATTCAAGAAGCTGCTGAATAATTTGATCCATCATCTTTAAGTAGCTGTGTTTCCACCACATGGACCAGAGAGTAGGTTAAGCTCCAGTTTTACTCTGAGAAATGTCCCTGCGCACAAGTGACTTTTTAAAAGTATAGGAACTTTGGAGGTGGGAAACATTTTTGATTGGCGGAATACTTATCTTCTAAATTACCAACACCTACTGGACTGCAGCTTGTTGTATAGTCTAATGTAAAAGCAGCTGTCACCTTTTCATAAGTGGACTAATTAACTGCTAACCAGTATGAAGGAACAGTTTACTTCCTGGAATTAAAAGTTCTGGATACTTGCGGTGGAAAAGCAGCTTTAGAAAGGAAAAAAGGTGTGCTGGTTGCAACTTCTTGAATGATGGCATTTTTGTGTGTGTGTGTGTGTCAAAAGTGATTGTAAAACTGAAGATTTTTTTGGTCTTGGACTGTCGGTCGGACGTTTGAAGACATCACAATGCACTGTGGGAAAATACACAGTGCATTTCTCAGTGTTTACCGGCAGAAATTCAGGATTACGAAAGAAATCATTTATTGTGGCTAGATGGCCCTTTTTTATTTAAACAGCGGTTATAGCAGCTTAGTCTGCTAATGAGGACCACTTTCTCACCCCTTGTGGTTCTTTCAGTACAACAGAAAAAGAAATGCGGCTTCATTCAGAAAATAATTAGACCAACACTGAAATTAAAACAAACAGATTCAATGAATGTATAGCAAAATTAGATTTAAAGAATAATATAAAACAAAACAAAATAAAACACAAATAGAAAAAAGGTCACAGTAAGAGAGGTAATACAGGATGTAGTGAAGCCAAAGCAAAGTAACAATTGCTGGAAGGTTCAGGGAAGCACAAGGTTACATTGTCCCCATACCAGAAAGCTTTTCTGCCTTCCAAGTCGCACTTTACTAAAGTACATAGTGCTGCATGTAGTGTGCATACAGCTGGGATGTATTGTGACGTAACATTGCACCTTGAATTTTGACCCGCTTGTTTTATCTGGCACATGGGATTGTAGGCTTACATACTCCATACTGCATCTGGATACAGTAGAGCATCCGGATATTTTTGCATTTAGGTGGTGGACTCCATAATCTGGTAGCATGTGTAATGCAATGCATCCACAGCGGTCAGAACCAACACCACTGAAATCCCGCAGTTTTTTGTACCAAAGGTAGAACACAGTCCAGGTGCTTTTAGGCTGTGATGTGCCCCTGATGGGCACAAATCCTGCTAAAAAAAAACCAAAACACCACCACTTTTAACACAATCTCAAAACAAACCAGCACATTGTATCATCAGATTAGACACTCACAGGAAGAGGGATGTCTAACATGTCTGCTGACAGACGGACCTGCTGCTGTTTAGCTGCTTTATTTCTAGTGTGAATGGACACGGGAATTCCACCATTATTAAATAAGCCATTTCCCACAATTAGACAGCATAGGGTAGAGTTCTGGGGGGGGGGGGGGTTAGGGGGAC
>VUQK01030673.1:31709-51233 GCA_015106715.1 Bujurquina vittata
GAACAAGTAGAGTGGTGGGAGGTACAGGACAGAGTAATCAGAGTTAAAAAATCCTGTCGATGCTTTCATACCAACACTGCACGGTCTTTCTTTGTGTAGAAGGGCAGCCATGCATTATTCAGCCTAAATTTGGACTGTAAATATTTTAATTTTTGTATTTTACAATCTAAACAAACACAGATATGTAATTTCCACGCCATGCCTTTGGAGTGCCGTGACCTTTCCTGTTGTCCCTGCTGCTGTGGGCTGAGAGTCAAAAGAGCAGTGATGAGTCAGGAAGGAGGATGGAGGGATGGTGAGTGTTGCTCCTCCTCCAGACAGTCTGCCTCCACTCTGTGAACATGAAGCGGTGCGGTTGGCTAATGTGGCTGGGGAGAGAGCGGCAGAGCTAAGATGTCATGTCTGTCTGTTGGCTAACAATTAAATGTGGCACCTCAAGCAGATCAATTTGACTTTGAGGCTTCAGGTTTTAACTCCTCATTCATCTCTCACTCATTTTCTCTCTCTCTCTCTTTTTTTAATCTCTCTAGCTCTCTTCTTCTCTCCTGAATTTTTTATTCTCCCTTTCGGCAAATTAACCTCTAATTTCCTCTAATGCCCCCACTTCTATACCATCTTTTCTCCTTCGGTCTTTCTTTTTTCTCCACTTTTTTTTCCTTCAGGTTATCTCTCTGTTTTAAAAATGACACTAAGCAGAAAAGTCAGAACTTAACAGGACATCACAGATTCAGAATAGAAACTGAACTAAAAAAACACAAAGAAGCACACGCGCCAGACAGACTCCTACTCCAGGACGGAGACGAGCGATGCTGCGGGGAAACACAACACCAGCACAAACCAGCACTTGAAATATCAACGCTCCAGCCTTCTAATTAAAGCCAAGACTAATGGGCCCTAATTGCATCACTAAAATGTACCAGTTCTTTTCTCTCTAGTGTAACTTGACTACACTTCCCCCGTATGGATTAATGGGGAACGGAGCTGCAAACTAAAAAGCGGTTAATTTATTGGAAGATCTGTTAGGAAGGATGGGGGAAAAGGGAAAAGGAGGAGAAAAACAGTGGAGGAAAGTGAGGGTTGCCAGAGAAACAGATGGATATTATCAGGCTTTTGTTATTAGGGATGCATTTCATATCTGTCTTAAAGGGGTTGCATTTAGATTATGCTTGTTGATTTTACTTGTTAGTGACATTTGGCTGGCACCCAAACCTTTTTAGACTTTTATAAAGAACAGGATGACTCTTACCTGAGCTACTTGTGCTTGTTATTAGGGATTACTTAGTTAAGGGAAAGGGGACAGGAAGTACTGGGAACATGCATTATTTCAAGCTTGTGGATGATATATTTTTGCAGGTATGATGTTTGGCTTTGTAATGCTTCCAGTCCTTTTGTTTATCAAGATAAAAACAAGAAGCCATTTTCTGTGGTGAGACAAAATATGGTTAATAACAGTAGAATATAAGCGTGGAAATTACTCTTTCCCCCGGGTGGAAAACCATTAAACTTAGTACACTAATCTCCTTTTTTGTCTCACTGTGTCTCCACCAGCCAGATTTGTCTTTGTTATTGGTTTACTTTTCAGAATGTTTTTTTTTTTAAAAAAAAATCAGATATTGCCATTAATCCATTAGAGGGTGATATTCATTGTGTGGTCATTTATGTGCACGTTGCTGCCATAGGAGGCATAAGCAAGAAGCTCCCGCCCTGCATTTAAACTAATGTACCTTAGGTTCTGATGTAATACCCATTACAATGTAGTACACAGGTTAGTCTATTGAGAAATGTGTTTTAATATCAGCCTTGTTATCACTGCCAGTTAACTGAATGGAAAAAAAGAAGAAGAATGGTGAAAGCACTTTGCATGTATCTTCCGCATTCAGACATCATTACTTTTGTTCAAGCCCCAAAAATAAGCACAAATGGAGAATGTTTTTTTGACTTGAAAAGCAATTTGCTTTCAGTTGTTCAGCATCTGTACTTTGGGAAGTTTAAGGGAGTTTTTATGTTTGCTTATTTGGTCCTTCCAACTATAAATCTGTAACTGCCTTCAAAAACTATAAACATTATTTTCTTATTCTGATGCTCACTTCCTGTAATTTAGATTCTTATTTTTTTTTTTAAAACATAATTGCTGTGACAGAAAGCTACCAGTAAACAGAACATTTGACTGGTAGTCCTGCTGATTTGCAGAAGCTGAATGCAACAGTGATTTGCATATCCAAATGTGTGCTGCAGGAATAGTTGTGATGTCAATGAAAGTAATACAAGCTATAAATGAATCCAGTCAAAGCCTTGGCACATTTACAACACTGACATTATTTATTTATTTTTTTAAACAAATTTCCTGCTTTGAAACCGTAAGCGCAAGCTTGTTTTGGTCGGTATAAAAATGAAGTGGGCACAGTCTGGAAGCCGTGCGGTCAAATACTGCTTTAAATAAAGTGAGTTTGTAAGGCTGTTTGAACATTTAATAATACAGTAGACTATCTGTTGTGTAGAAAGTGAAATATGAAGGAGATGAATTTAAATGAGCAAAAACCAGAATTTCTGCCTTACAGTTTACATGTCTGTTCACATGCAAAACACATGCAGTGAAGACTTGGACTGAAATATGGTCACATCCTCTTCTCATGTGGTCAAGTTATGGTGTTCAGAAATGGTGCATTTTCTCCTCCTAATGTTTTATAATAGTAGACACATTTTTAATTTCATAATTAGTGAAGAATTTTTGAGTTGTGGCCAAAAACCTGTTTGGTGAGATCACAGGTGCAACCCACCTCCACCTTCCCCAAGTCACTCAGTGATCCATCCAAGACTCCAGCTTTACCTTCACCACCACCAGCATCTAGACTTCATGGGGTCCTACCCTAATTCCTTTCACCACTGGGATTCCATTCTGCCATGATGGGCAACCAAAGTCTAAATAGCTTAGTTGAATTCTGTATATCGATAAATCATGTTCAATTTCTCTGAATGATTTCTCCTTACTGAAACAGAAAGATGTCCAACATCTAGTTCAACCTACGTATTTAGTTACGTAGGTTTTTGATTGTGTTAGTGTGTCCTTAAAAATGATGCAGACTTTCTGATGCACTTATTCCATTTTTTTTCCAAGAAAACCTATACCTTGTTGGCTGTTGACCAAGTATCTGAACTTTAGCAAGTTCCTCAAATCAATCAACACATTCAGGTATACAACAATGAGAAGCTTATTTACATTTGACAAAAATAAAATTAAGCCCAAAGTTCACTGTGACACCTGTCTTTTGGTTCCTTCAAGTCAACTTGACACAGGTACCCACCTGCTGCTGAAAGTCTGAAAGGCAGTCATCTGAAAGCAAACAAAAGGTAGAAAAAAAACATTTTGCAGAAGTCACAAACCCATATTTTATTCACAGTAGAACATGGGAGACAAATGTTTGAAGTGCGAAACCTCGTTCTGCAGCAAGTGTACATTTTGACATAGAGAACATTTCATGTAATGACAAAAAATATAGACATGGTATGTGTGACCATAACTGTTTGCGAATTTGACACCAGCAAAAGCCTTCTGGTTACTTCCCAGTATTTAATGTGAAAATAAATTTACAGTTCAACCCTGATTTGGAATACTGAAAATATTATAGCGATACAGATTGCAGATATGATGCCGCATTTATAATTTCCAAGATTAAGGTAGTCTTGTTACACTGTATAATACTTTTCAGTTTCATTTCATACATTCAATTTAACCTTTTTAATATGTTGGCAGTGCTCACTTCTGTCTCCTCTTTTTGATTCAGACTGAAGTTCTTGTGTATGTTATGATTAATAATGTCTGCAGTGAATCTCCAGCTGTGATTCTAGTCAATTGACAGTTTGACTCTGCTCTCCTGCCTGACCAAACCTTTTATCTTTAATTGTGCTCACATTGGACTTCCAATCAGACCAATTTTGCCTTTAGCAACAGCTCAATCTGGCTAATTGGTTTCTGCATTTTTTTAAATTGCAAGCTATTGATTACACAAGGTCATCTCTATTTCACAAATAAGAGAGTTTGCTTTTCTTTTGTTTGGAAACTTGTAAAGCTCTCACCCTTTCAGACTTATTGAGAGGAAACAGTAGTTCTGCTCATTAGGCCACAGACCGGTTGGATCATGAATGCAGCTGCTCACATACACAGTAATATATGCGCACATGCACAGAGGCACAAACCTCTAGTACACATGGTGCTATCCCTGTATGTGCTTAGAGCGATCGTCTATGTTTTTTTAATTAAACAGTCCAGTACAATGTACAACTAGGGCGAAAAGAGCTGCACTTTTAACTTCCATTTATTTCAGGCCTGTGGATGTTATAGGGAGACCAATAGCAAATAAAGGGAGAATCAATGGGGCTTCATTAAAAGCAGCAGGCAGTCTTTTGCCTGGACACAGCTTAATTACAGTTTCACTGACGTTTGCTTTAATTGGGGGAAAATAAAAGGAGTGAAGTAGAGTGAATGGAGGACATTAGCATATCTATCACTAGGAGAGGCCACAAGGGCCTGTCCAACCCGCGGCTGTACACCTCACCTTTTGCTCTTCAGGTCCGCGCACACACAACCACACATCTTTTCCAGCTCGTCTTATTCACGTGTCTCAGATAACGTACGGTAAACGCACAGAAATTCACGTGCATATTTGATTGTACTGGTTTTTGGCACGTAGACTATCAGGTAGTATTTCTGGAAACCGAGTCAGAAAAATGTGAAAGTGTTTACAGGCAACCAGCACAATAATACTTTTCTGATGCAGCCTTCATCTGAACAGTAGTATATTTACCTTGAAAAATGACAAAATGGGTAGCAGGTAGGCATTTAATGGTAGCAGCACAAGAGATATCGTGGGTGTAGTTCTAAACTGTAACACAACTGATATCTTGTTCAATATTTTAAAGAAGTTCTTTTTTTTTTAAAAAAATCAATTCTTTTACAGTAAGCCCAGAAAAATACCCGTTAAAACCCAAGTTGCATGCTCTGGAAGAATTCTTCTTAACCCGCAACAGACTGGCATTTGCCGTACAAGTTCCATTTGTTATTCAAAATACAAATATGAGTGGTTGCATTTCGATAAGTTGCCAAGTTACACTTTCATTATGATTTTCATTATAGAGAACAAGTAGGACAGGTGCATTTACATGCACTATTGATGAAATAATTTGTATGTCATGTGCTAGATGATGATAGATATAAATAATACAACTCTTTAATTGCTTCAAACAATATTTTTTTTACAAAAAGCAGAACAAGTAACGGACCTGTCAAGTTAGTCACTTTATACTGTACTTTTCAAAGTGAATTTACTTTGTATTCTGCATTCACTCTTTTCTTCTAATTCAAAGTGTAAATCTATTGCCAGGAGCAGCAGTAGCATTAATTAAAAATGGGAGTTCAAAAGTGGCCTAGGTGGTGTTTTCCCTGGAAATTTTAAAATTACTGCTTAAGACTTGAACAGTAACAATAACAAAAGTAATTTATCCTTGAAACTCTTCAGGAGCCTGCCAAAATAAAATTGAAATAGAAAAGCATTTCAACCTGAGATTATGTATCTCTGGTTGAGCTTTTTAATCAGCTATTTAAAGCCCTGCTTTACCACCATGTAACCGCATCAATAATTTCCATCCACTCTTCCTCCTTCTGTCACATAGATGCTAACCAGCAAGTGCTCCAGCAACTGAGTCATTTGTTTACTTCTGGATCGCACATCACCAGCTGCTAGTATCTCCTCTTTGCGTGCCTTTTTAGCGTGATTCTACTCAATAGTCTCTTTTTGCAAAAAGTGGTGAAACAAGTTTGTTGTTTTCACTTTTAGCAGGAACAGTTTTCTTGCATATTTTACTGTGTAGAAAGTACTGTGCTTTGTTGGCGGTAGCTTCCTTTTTAGTAATCATCAGAGTCCAGCACGTGGCTCTCACTGTCGGACATGAATGGGCTCGTCTCGTTATGAGCCCTACGGAAATAAATAAATTTATGTCGTCACTATATTATTAATATGATATGGCACTTTTGTATCATGTAAAATGTTATACTATTACACAGCCCTAATCTAGACACTTAAAACACAAAACCGTTTAACAAAAATTAAAAAAAAAATTGTGCAGAATCTCACGTAAGTGTGGATGTGATTCCCCTCTATCCTGAGTCTGTCTCTGACAATGACAGATTGCCAGTCGGGATCAAACCATCCTCAGCGGTGCTTTGGTGACAGGTGAGCGGAGACAGTTTGAGTCTCATTCTCTCCCCCAGCAGTTAATAACAATTTGAAAAGGGGTTCAGGGTTAATAACACAATCATTACCTGGATGAGGACGGGAGACAGCTGTAAGCATGTATGCAGATGGACGGCCATCATTAGTCCTTGTCAAACAAGCTGAATAAGCGTGATCTAAGAGAGCACTTCAAATTTTACCCGTGAATGGATAACAGTTTAAAAAGGTCCAGCATTGAGCTGGTTTTCTTGATCATACAAAAGTGTATTTTTGTTCCTGTCCGTACAAAGTCAATCCAGCATCTGTTGTTATGACGTGTTTTATTCATGAGTACAATTTTAGTTGAAAAAATGTTTTATTTAAAAACTGTACATGATGTGTTGCTTCACGGAACAATAGACGTGACTGAGTGAGCGCACTGGAAGGTCCTTCATTATTAAAAAGATTGATCTGTAATTTGTAGTGTTCCCATCTGTCCTGGTTACGCAAAATTATGGCTAAACCAGTTAGTAAACACTTTGCCCCATTGTCTGTTGTTTTGATAATCACCCATAATAGCATCCAGCATCAGTATGGTCTTTAAACCTGATTTAGGAGTTAATGGAATAAGAGGGAGAGGCAGTCAGTATATGTACTGGGCCTAATGTCATTAGAAATGTTTGCGGAGGCTAAATTAAATCAGTCGTAAATTGTGCTCTCAAGTAAGCCAGAAAAACCCTGCCTCGTCGAGGAGAGGAGGGGGCGGCGGGGATTCATATTTTAACCTTGCGTAGAAAATGCACTTAAACAGATTAAAATAAAATAGGGACGGTGTGGATGGATGGGAATGGTAATTGCTGGTGCTTTAATGGTTTCCTGTTGGCCAAGTCGGGCTGAAGGCAGAGCTATTTTAAAGTTGGAATCGGTGATTGAGGTCGTAACTTTGCAAATCTGGTGATTAAGGCAAAGGGTGCATGTCACCAAACAGCACGTTAGACATCTAATGGGGCTTTCGCTGAAAACAGATGTTTGTGGAGGGTTTGCAGTGCTCTACATGCTAAGTCGTGTTGCAGAGCAGGTGTGGGTTGGAGTGGATGGCTTTTGACCAAACAATCCAGTAGAATGTGGATTGTGAGCAATATAGCCTGCCAGAATGGCAAAATCTATGTGTGTGTATGTGTGTGCATGCACGTGTGTGTGCATTTGTATGTGAATGCACATAAAGCCCACCCATGTGTGTACCTCATCCATTTCCCTTAATGCTGTCAGTGCAGGCATACTGTTTGTCTGGTTGCATCAGGTAGCTCATCACACAATGCAGCCCAGACGGTAATGATAGCCATAAATACTCTGGGAATTCCCAAACGTGGATTAAATTAAGAGTGTGTCTTTCCCAAAATCTGACAAAAGGCTAAAAAAAGCAGTGTCTATATCAGGGAGAATAATATAGTTACATATCAGACATGGTGTTATAGTAATAAAGCTCTATGGATAAAGGATTCACATTTCTGGTCACTGCTCCCCGTCACGTCTCCCTTTTCTGTTAATCTGTACTCAGTCTTCAGTGTCGCACCACATACCTTAGGTAGTTTAAAACACAGTTCTTGCACACACAAGCTTATTTCCTTCCTTGAACATTGTGGTTCTCAGACTTTGCAAGTTTGGCTTTACCTTTCTATGTTGGGTTCACTTGTAACACAACACTGTTGGCTCCAGGTAAAACTGTGGCCCCATGCATGCTCATGTTCAGCTATTGTGTAAATTAACAAGGAAAAGGCTGTGCGGATTGAATGGCAAACATGCCGGCGATGACACATCCCAGGCACATACAAAGTATGTGTCATTACTCAATGCCAGTTAAATAGTCAAACGACTGTCTGTGATAATGTCTTCCAGTTTGTGCAGGAGGACATGATCACAGACATTGTGTTGCTTTCTTTCTCAGTCTGTTTCTCTTTCTTTAGCTCTTCAGCTGGTGAAGTGATGGCATTTTGTTATTTATAAAAATCCAGTCACTTTTACATAAATGTTCCTCAGAGTTTAAGCGAGACGAACCTATGCCAGGGACAAAGAAGCCACCAGGATACACGCAGTACATGCAAAACACTTGTTGCACTTGTGGCAATGAGCACTGTGCATCAACTCAAATGTAATCACATTTTTTAATGTTTAATTCTCTGTGCCATTTTCACAGCAACTGTGTGTGTGTGTGTGTGCGCTTCGCTTGCAGCAGCAAGTCATAGCTGCCCCCAACCTGCACACAAGCTCAGACTGAGAGATCTTTTTCTGGATTGGGGGAATTGCATTGTAGATGAGAAACAGAGATGGCAAGATAAGCTGTCGTGTTATCGCAGGACTTTCTGGAAAACGATGATGTTCTAAAGCTAGTACGACATGCAGTGATAATCTTTGGCAGTACCAGTAATAATAATTATAAAACTTTAGTCTAACATCTTTCAGAATATAGTTACAATGTTCCTTATAGAACAAAATAAAATAGATTACAATCAAAAGTAAAGTCCTGTACAAATAGTGCAAATGATAATATAGCAGGTAAAATGAATAAAAACAATAGAAGTAAATAAATTAATAAAGAAGTTGTGGGGGGAATAAAGCAATTTCATCATTAAAAAACCTTTATGTAAAAATAAGTGTTAAAAGTTTACTGAGCTTTTAACATCAGGTCCTCTGATAAAGAGCTCCAGAACTGTGGGACTCTAACAGAAAATGCCTGATTTCCTTTTGTAACAAGGCAGAATGGGAATGAGTCTGAACTGAGGAACGCAGTCAGCATCCCGGTTCATCTCGGTGCATGGCTAAAGCTATACTGTAGGTAGGAGTACAGCCATGTAAGGTTTTAAAAGTAATGAACAAATTTTTAGATTAATTTTATATCTAACAGGTCGTTGGTGTAATATAGGAATGGAATTGAATGCCTGCAGGCTAATTTGACTACATGAATTTCATACTTGTGCTTTGTTGTATGTGATATGTAAATGTTACCAGTAACATTTCCTTCAGATGGATTGAAAGGACTGCATGACTGAAAAGGGCTTATGTGATGCGATGGATTTTAATATTTAGTCAGATTAGGAAGAGAGGCATTAAGATGCATTTAAGACATTAATCTGGGGATCCAAAGATGATGTTTGGGTGTGGAAGATCAAAATAATTTGAAACGTTGGCCGTGTCTGAAACCCTGAGCAGATGGGTTTAGTTTCAGGTCCCAACCTCTTATGGCCAAATCTCCAGAGATCACCGTATTGTCCATTGGTACAATTGAAACTAAATTCATAAAAGGAGAAAGTGACACCATCATCCAAATGGAAACAGGAAAAAGTCATCTATTAAAGACTTAATTATTAGTGACATGCTGTTATACTTGTAGGTGTCCTAGAGTAAGTACAAATTGTAAATCTAGTAATCAAAATTGTGGAAGAATGACTATAGAAAGCTAGAGGATTCTTGGATACTTACTGTTGCTCTGTAAATTGAAACCTGGACTAGGCTGTCAGTGTGCCAAAGGCTGATGTCACTAAGTAGCATGGGGTGACAGAGACACAAAGTACAAGTGTTGAAAAGGCAGGACAGGAGCATGTGTAGAATCACCTGTGTTGTTCCCTTTGTGTTTCACGCTGTAGGGCACATAGCTCACTGGGTCACAAGTGTGAGTTAAAACTCTTTTGTCCAGTGTCTGCACCCCTAGGGTCCCAATCTCCTAGCTGGGAAAGGTATTGGAATGCACCCATTTCTAATGCACTGTTTCACCCTTACATCACCTGTGGTAGGTTTTCTTGATTGTTAACAGAGAACTGATTCTATAAACAAATACTTGCACAGCCAGAGTTTGGTAAAGTTTGCAAAGTTTATTTCTCAGTGCTAAATACCTCTTTTTTTTATCTAACTATGAGATTTATGTCAGTGAGCATTTGGACTTAGTGACATATTCCTTTTATTAATGGACATAGGTTTTTAGTGGAAAGCTATCAAATTTGGATTTAGTTTTTTCTCTTTGTAGTTTTTGTTAATGGTACAGTCACATTATGGAAAACAGTGGTTGGAAACCACAGCATGACCAACCTTATTAAAGCTGTGTACAGTGAGCCTACAACCTTTTTGCCTTTGTAAAGGCAGCTTCAAACAAAACAACCATCTTAAAAACAACTTTGGTGCGTCAAGATGGCGATAAGTTGGCAATAAGACAGACAGGTGTCAGCCTGATTTCACTTTCCAACTGAACGGGGTCAGGTTGGCAATTGCATGTGAACTGTTTGTATTAATACAGCGATTACCTCTGATAAATTCAAAAATCTGAAATTTGTTGCATACACAGAAATTCACCGTAACTTCTTATATTAAGAGGCCTGCCAGAAAGTGACATATTTGAAACAAAAATTCAGAAATTCCTTCACAAATAGATGCTGCAGGATGGCAACATAAGCACGTTAGCAACCTTAGATTTTACATAGAAATATAACCAGAATACAGTCAGCTTGCTCAGTCCTGTGCAGATGTGTTGTACTCATTGGCGCAGACTGATTCAGATTGATTGCAGTGTGTTGGTAATCTGTTTGCATTTATATAGTAAATTAGACAGCAATTATTTGTAAACCATCACTAGCCTGTCTGAAAGTGACTGTAGTCAGTCCAAAGTCAGTCTGCTATTGCTCAGAGACAGGTTGCATCCCACAGGCAACCTCTGCAATTGCTTTGCAATTAGAGGTGGTCGCTGCAACTACTCGCACCGGGTCACCAAATGCGAAAAAACACAGTCACCATGTAACTGCCAATTTATTTTTTTCTGGTTACAAGGAGGTTGCCATCCTATCTTTACTGTGGGCTGTTAGAGCCTGACCAATATACTGTTGGCTAATATCATCATTACAAACACTGCCTATTAACACTGTTGTGTGTGTAACCCAAATTGCAATAATATAATTTGTCTGCAACACATGAGAATGCATAACAGGTGAGGAGATGGTGGTGTGGTATGAAGAGGTGTCTTCGCAATATATTGCTGTGTGGAGTTTGGAAATAACTACAATTTGTAATTTAACAAAGCATTTATTTAATCATTTAGTTCATCAGTAGCAGACACAGCATGCCCAGATTAAAAGGAGTGCGTACACATTTTCACTGACCAGAAGAAACTTATTTCACAATATGAATATAGCTGTTAGCATACATTGGTGAATTACCTGCGCATTTAGTCAAACATCACCACCAAACGCTCTATCTGCTTTCACCTTTCACACAAAGTTACATTTGTTTGTCTCTCTCAGGTGGCTCATTCTTCACAAACACCTTATTCAGTAACAGCAGCCTGAGCTGTGATTGAAGGCATGGGGAAATCCACAGGTAAGAGTAATCAGTTCATGTCCCTTGAAACCAACCCTGACAATGTTTAGGCACACAGTCAACAACTCCTGTCCTTGCTTATCTTAAGAATGTAAACCTCTATAATCAAGTGCTTCATCTGTAATTCTATTGTGAGTTGGCCGGTTGTCTCAAAGTGTCTGAATAATCTAATGTAATATAAAACCAGCTTTGTCTGCGACACCAAATACTTGCTTTAGCACAGGCGTCTCGACTGTTGGCCTGCACTGTACGGAATTCATTCCATTCACTGGTAGACAGGATGACTAGACCACACCAAAACCTGCCAGTTACATTCTTTGCGTGATTCAGATGTATCCATTTCCACCACTGGGACTGAGCTGAGAGCTCTGATCAAAAGACCCATCATCCTGAGGAGCTGAGATTTGGATGTGAGATTGGAGAAAGGAGGGATAGCGAACTGTTGGTTGTTGTGTTGTTGTGTGTTATTATTTCCATTTGTTGGGGAACAGAGAGATGAATGGAGGAATAAATGGATGATGGGTGTGTGGTGGGGAGGAGGAAATTCCCTTGTCTGGATGGAATTGGATGGTGAGCTTGCGGATGGATGGAGGGAGGGATGGGGGGAACCTGATGTAGAGGGTGCTGTCAGGCCCAAGACAGCGGGGTCTTTGTCTTCTCAATAATCACTTGCGGTACCTCTTCTTTCCATTTCTTTTCTCCGCACTGCCGTTTTACTTTTCTTTTTCATTTCTCATCACAACTTTTGGCTTATAGGTCAACTGTCTTCAGTCCAAAAAAGTGAGAAAGAATTGAAAGTAAAGCCCAAGATTCATCTCAATCCATTATCCTTCTTTTCAAACATGCAAAAAAGCTCCTAAAAGCAACTTTTAAAATGGCTCAAATCTAAAGTGAATGCTGTCAAATTAAGGTAGAGACACCCCAAGGCAAAACATATACAGAAAACATTGTGAAAAAAGCCATATAAGGTTTAAAAAAAGTCTTAGCCACATTCTCTTCTATTTACATTTTTAGGTTTGATTTAATTATATCCATCCATCAAGGCACTTCACTGCCAACATATAAGCTAATAGGATTTCCACCTTAATATTTTGTCATTGAAGTCCAACAAAGTGCTTTGAAGGCAGACATGATACATCCTATACCCGGTCTTATTTAGAAGACTGGGTTATTATATAAAATCAGTTCATGCCAAGGATACGACCAAAAGATCAAAGTCCTTTGATCAAACAGTTAAATTATTGTTATTATGAGTGTATGTGTTCAGCTAACACAATTTTAGGCCGATGAATATTGGATATCATGTAATGCTGCAGTGGTCTCTAAGCTATACAAAGAAATTAAAGCACATATGCAGACATTTGCGGAATGTGAGTTTATCCTCCTCAGTTGAGGTGCTTGTTGGCCAGCAGTAGTTAAAATAATCCGACTATCATTATCACACAGCCCACAGGAGACAAGAGGCATAATTCACAACCCACAAGAGCCGTGAAGATGACAGGGGACTCTCACTCATCAATGGGAAGAATTATGTTTGATTTAGGGATTCTTTTTGGTTTTTGTTTTCTGAATAACAAGACGTTTATTTTTGTAATGATATAGTTGTGGTTAGATGTATTCATGTTATATTAGAACTTTGTAATGCAGTATTTGCTTTCAAGGTAAGGCCTGGCATATTAACGTGTTTTTTTTAAACTTTTGTTTATTGTATCCCAGTGCTACAAGCTTTTGACAAAGCGACTTTTCACTCTTTTGTCATTATGATGAAAGTTGCTCCTCGCTCTCTTATTCCCTCCTATATTCTAGTTATTTCCAAAAGCAACTTCTGAGCAGCTTCCATACCTTATAACCAATTCACCTGACCCAATCAATTCACCTCAAGCCTTTCTCTGAGTCAATCGTAAATCATGAAAAAAATGGCTGCAAAAATGACGACAGTGACAGTAAATAAATGTTTGTTGTTTCTTTCCCTTCCTTGTTTCCCACCCTTTTTCTTTCTCTACTCTTTGTAATGGATGGGATATTGGTGGTGCTGCCCTCTGGGCAGGGTGAGTTGTTTACTTGGGTGTAAAGTCCCCCATCCACCAAGGGTCTCTGTAGGGGATGTCTCAGCCTCACTCCTAACCTCCCTATAGCTCCAAAAGTTAATAGCATGGAGGAGATGTGATTTATATCAGCTTTGGAACCACCACCAACAGACTGACTTCTTTGTGCTCGTGGCCTGTTCAACCACCTCCCGTTCATCAATAAAGATCACATTTAGAATTCACTCCAAACTCAGTAGATGGTGATTTAATTTCTGCAGAGTTTTTCTAAATAAATAGTCACCCACGTTTCGGAAGTTGCTTGAGGCAGTAGGACTGAATTTTTACTGTTCGTGGTGTAAAACTTTTTCAAGAGAGGATGCAACAGTGAGCTCTAAGATATCAGTACGCTAGAGCAGACATAAAACACACTTGTGTCTGTTTGCTTTTAGAGTTTGGAAATTTATGCATGAAAAAATAATTATATTTTTACAGGAAGTTTCCATTTGTTTTTTGAAGTCCCGTGACCCACAATACAGTAAGCCATTTCAACTGCCCATTAACACGAAAGGTCATTTTCATGAACACTTTGACATTATGACATTGCCCGCCTGTTTCACCTTTAGAAAGCCTCTAATTCAAAGTTTGTGAAGGTTTTTTAACACTTTTAGTTCCATCCAGAATGTGGACACAGATATGCTTTGGAAGAAATTACTCTTCAAGTCTAAAAAGTTAAACTCACAGTAGTTCTAAAGCATGTGTCGTACCTTAACAAATCCACATTGCAATGGCATATTTTGCAGTGTAAAGCTACTATTTTTTTGCCATCCTGTGCACATAATTTTAAGCATGTAGCATTTGACCAATTACACATTTTGTCTTCTGTCATATAAATGCTACCCTTGAATAAGATACGGACACTGGCATAGCATAATCTGCTTACATAAAGGAGTCATTTGCTTATCTATTATGGCTGTACTCCACTTGTTCCAACAGGCCTTTTAACTGGATACCTTGAGTTGAGATTACAAGGTGTCTTGCTTGGGACTGAAAAATGAGGAGCTTCTTGGCAATAATAGTTTTCATATTAGGTTTTTTCAAAGAAAGACCTCGGCACTGACACTAATCCCTGTTGTGTCGGTCTGTGGTTGCCAAATGTTAGTATATCATCTCCCTTTGTGTGTGTGTGTGTGAGTGTGCGTGTGTGTGTGTGTGTATTCTTTTCACTTCAGAATATACCAGCACATTGTCTCACTATCACAAGCTTTATCATATAACTATGGCAAGACTGCAAGATTTGGTTTAACCACAACTGTTTACAGTTGTCAATATATGAACCAACACCACAATAAATGCATTAAATTGCATGTGGCCTCATGTCACTGAAAATAAGGTGAGTGGACGGGCTGTGTAGGTGATGCTGGCTCTCACTATTATTACACGGCTGTGTCTTAAGGGTTGTCTGGGCTGCTGTCCATTGGATTTAATCAGCCTCTATTACCTGCTACCCTTTTCACAGTTAAAATAATCACCCACAATTACTGACATAAAGGGGAGAGCTGACAGGAGAGTCAGAGGCAGAGAAATCACACACAAAGTAATTTCTCTCCACCTTGGTTGCTTACGTGGCTTTTGATGTTTTGGGGTGTATAATAAAAGGATTGAGGGGTGTCTGGCACGACCCGCCTTTGGAGTAGATATTGAAATGCCCTTTAAACACACAAACACACACACACACACACACACACACACACACACACACACACACAGAGAGACAAGTAAGATAAGATACAGAGTATTCATGGTACCCACAAAACTACTGTCTAACATGAAGAAAAACCCCCACACACATTTAGAGTATATACAAGACACTAAAAAACAAAACAAAAATGGCATGTGCAAATGCAGACACAGTATGCATACTCACATATAGTCAGTGCACACAGGTGTGAACACACACAGACACCCACTATCAGTCCCATTAACCAAAGAGCTTCGTACAATTTATTGTATGTTGCAGATGAAAGAAAAAGTGAAAATAATTTAATAATTGACCACCTCTAAAATGAAGAAAATAGAACCATGAGAAAAAGGGCATTGTGATCTACTGTACTTTAATCCTCAACACGCTGCTGAAAAAGAAGAGACACCATTAAATGTACCTTTGAAATAAATGGGCCCAATTACCGAGATGGCTGGGGCTCTCTAATGAAGCTTTTGTCAAGGCAGACAAACATGGTGCAGGGACACTCAAAACTGGGTGAGGAGCGGGAGGTAGAAATGGGCGAAATCATTCAAAAATGATCTTTCACATGAAAGTTAAATTCACATAAATGTTAATGGCAGCATAGTTGCAATGCGAGGTCCGCAGAAAACATGACTGAAATTTCCCTATTTGATGAGATAAAGAGTGAATGATAGCAGTCAGAACCACATGAGAGCGGTGAGTAAAAAAAAAAAAAATTACTCGCACAATTAAAATAACATGCTAAATGTAGACAATATGAACATTAGTCACAATCATTACCAAGAGGGTTGCTCAGTTACATTAGCTGTTATGTGTTCAGGAAGTAAGTCGTGTTAAATGGGTTTAGGAGAGTTGTTTTGATAATGGCGTTTTGTTGAATCTCTCCTTTTTAATTATCAGGTCAGAGGTTAGCAGCTCAAACTCCCTCTTTTTCATCCCTCTTCACAACAGTGAGTGCTGCCGACCCTTCCCACAGCAATACAGAACGCTCTGTACTGCTGGTGTAAAACATTGCCTCAATTACTTTTTGCTGGAGCGCTTTTCTGAGAGCGGATTGAACAAAGAAAGGCAGTGATTGCATGAAAAGCATATAAATCAGGTGTTGCTAGTTACGATTGTCCGTTTCAAACAAGTTTGCTTTGTATAAATAAAAAAAAAAAAACAAGCATTTTCTGAAGCGTGATGGAAAGCTTCTGGTCAGGAGATAAGATTTGTGGTATGACATATCATATGATGACCTCTATATGCAGAAGACCTTGTTCTTTACTTGGAAACGTTCACTCCTTGAGCTTGATCGATCCAGGAAGGAACCAGACCTTAGACATGGATCTTGTAGATGATTTTGGACGTAACAGCTTGTCAAAGGGTAAAGGTTAAGGCCACGAGTGTCTGTTGGGGCACAGACAGAGGTCAGAAGAGCTCAGTCAGGGTCAAGACCCTGAATGACCCCAGGTCTGCACTCTCAGTTGCATGTTGCATTCATGTCTGTGCATTAGGCACCATTTTCACTGCTGCTTCCTTTCTTTGTTGCAACAAGAGAAAAATCAGGTAAACTTCATGAAAGCAGATTTTAAGAATAACAACTTTAAAATTCTGACTTTGACTAATTTTGTAAGAATTGGTTATAAATATATTTTAACAGATGGCATGCTTCAGTAGCTTGCTACAGATAATGCTTAATGGAGGACTGAGAGACATCTGTATACCATAGTGTAATGCATAATGTTACACAGTCGACATTCTTATTGATATTAAAGTTAAGTGAGGTTTACAGTTCCTTCTACAGCTCCACATTTTATCAGTATTCTACATATTTGTATCAGTTTTTAAAATGTTGTCTGTTAAGACTTCTCTGTCCTCTAATGGGAAATACAGTTTCAAAGTACCCACCAGGAAGGTGTGAATGTGAGCATAAATGGATGTCTGTCTCCGTGTTAGCTCTGTGACCTGTCCAGGGTGTATCCTGCCTTTCGCCTTAGGACAACTATGATCGGCTCTATCACCCCTGCCACCTTGGATTACAAGTGGAAGAAAATGCTTGGATGAATGGAAGGTTATGTCTTTAAAAGGAAAAATTATAATTATTACATATTTTACAAATAAAGAAAACAAAGAGGATGTGATCAATGACAACAAAACATACAACTTAGGCTATTATAATAGAACCACCATATTATCATGATAAAGCTCTTACAAAGTATCTAACAGGTTAACAAGTGCAAAAATACGCTTTATGCATCGTCTGCAAAGCTAACGCTGGTGTGTTAAACATAACAGAGTGTTATGTGTACTGCAACCCTACTGTACTATTCATTTCTTCATTACTATTTTATATATGCGTATGATTAACACTCATTGCATGGCTCAGCTCCCAATCTCTCTGTCGGAGGCCTCCACTAAAGACAGCTCAAGCTTGAGAGATTTTTTTTTTCTCGCAGTCATTTAAATTTTTACACTTCCATTTACCCGCCTTTTAATTTAGCGTATAATGATGCCATTAGAACAAAATCCATCTGGAAGTTCTGTTGGGAGCGGTTAATGTTCCATGGCTTTTTGCTGCTAATGCCATTGCGCCTGCATTGGCAACAGATGCTCTGAAAGCAACAGATACATTCTCTCACAGCGTCATTACAATCATGCCCATGTCCAGGATAAATGTTGCTGCTTGTTCAGGACTATCATACCTGCAATGGGACTGTAAAAAACAAAGGATATACAGAAGGCTGTGATGCTGCCAGTGAGTTCCAATTTTTCAAGCTGATGATTCATAAGCACTGGGTGTGAAGGCAGATCTTGTATCCCATAAAAAGTTGAAAGGCAATGATGCTTTTAGAAGTAAGGGAAAAGAATGAGAAAAGCAAATACATACACATTTATAACTTTCTAGTTATTAGATTGAACTGTGTACATGAAGTGTTTTGTCACAGTACACTGTACTCAGATCCTTTTGCTCCCACTACAGCCAATTTAGTGACCTCTCTCCCACCCACCAGCAAACACTCTTGGACAGTTCATCTTCTGTGATATGAAAGCTAGAGAAAAAGGCAAAAAAAATTGATTTCAGTTGCAATTTAGGTGATTAAGTACAGTGGATAATTAATTGGAATAACAAACAATTTCCTCCATAGAGGATTACTGATTTGTCACACTCCCCTACGCTGCCATGGCCTTTTTATCCTCTCTGCTTCAATTATGTTAATGCTAACTTTCTTTCCCAGAAATTATTGTGATTAATTTTGTCTTGTTTTGAATTACAATTGCACTGGCTTCTAGCACTTTAAAGCATTCATTAATTCCCAATTAGATTGGTGGGCTCATTTGCTCCAGTGCTGCTCGGTTCTGTAGCGCTTTGTGTTTAATGTGCTAATTGGGTGAGATTAAAAACAACTAACCTCTTATGAGAGGAGAAAAGTTATTCAACGGTTACATTAGCATAATTTATCCCGGGATGTTTAATTAGACATTGCCACAATAATCATGAAAGCTGACTAACAACTGTTGTCAGCAGTTGGATACTAAAACTGAAGTAAGTTTAGGGTCCAGTTTAATGCACATGTTGGCTTTCTTCAGTTCTGAGTGTCTCACTAATGTGTTGTCTGTGCTTATCTCCAATCATCCAACCATCCAACATGTCTAAGACAGTACGGTGTTTTTTTGTTTTTTTTTTATTTCTGCATTTTATGTCTCTTCAGTGCTTTGTTACGACCACTCGAGCAGCATTAACAGCTCACTACTCCATTTACCCAAGACTTGGATTGTCTCTAACTCATTTACCACCATCAGAGGATCGGCGCTTCAGGCAAGCATGAATGGGGTTGGATATAAGGAAAAAAGAATGCTTTCATGTCCCGATGTGATCTCTTCAAATGGGACCTGGAACCTGGGAGTGAAATATTGTTTAGCTGTGTGTACCGCACAAGCTTTTTCATCATAAGATGAGAGATACTGGTGCGTGTAAGCCCAGAAACCGGTCTTGAGAGGTTTGGTAAAGAACTGGGGTTGTGCAGATCAAAGGAATATAAACCTTGATCATTCCATCTATCAGAGCTGTGTATAGGTTTCTGAAGTCTGAACTTTTTTTAAGATTTCACCAATACTCCGGTCTGTCATTTTGTTGGGATTGAGTAATATCATCAAAATTTAGAACTGGGCTTTTAGTTAAGTGGGGTTTTTTTGGGAGGTTTTCTTT
>VUQK01030676.1:10064-20332 GCA_015106715.1 Bujurquina vittata
AAAAGACAAAACCCCTGAGAATTATTCATTTTTGAAAGAGGGGCGAGAGACGAGCGGTGACATTTAGCACAAAAAGCTTAAAAAAAAAAAAAGGCAGATGGCAGGTTCACACTCGCAGCCAATAACAAATGGAGCTTTTGCCAGAACTGCAGAATGCAAAGTGGACTGTCCAAGGTAGGAAGGCTGTGCTGTGGTTCAGCGCCAAAGAGATGATGTCATCTCAGACTGATGAAAAATCAAGAAAAATTAGAAATTATCCTCGACCATCCACAAGGGATTTGAACGGGAGTGTTATAATCAATTTAAATTTAATAAGATTTAGAAATTATTAAATCTGTCAAATTCTTTTTTCATAGGAATGCGCTACCCTGGAATAGAACAATTCCAGAACATCTGAAATTGAGGCATATTTAAAAAATGTAAATAAGCAAAAGGATAAAAGCAGTCAAATGATTTGTAATGCAATGCATAAACAAAGTATTTAGGCCCCTTCACTTTTTACATGTTTTGTCATTTTGCAGCATTTATTAAATGCTATTAAATATTGTTCCATTTTTTGCTGAAACAGTTGGTGGACCCACAATTTTAGTGTTCTTCAGAGATGTTTGAGTTCATCTTGGGGCTTTGGCTCAGCCAGAGCAGAGAATCTTGTTTCTTAGGGTCCTTTAATAGCTGGTTTTAGACACTTTGAGTGGGCATTTTGTGTCTTTGTCATTGAGGAGAATTCTGTCACGGTTGTCGATGTGGAAGTGACTCTGATCAGAATGGCCATTGAACTGTTCAGCACGTCTCTTCCCAAGGTCCTCTACCCCTCTGGATGGCTATTTTTTTCAATTTAAATATTTCATATTTTGTCTCTGTTTTTTGTACTGTTTTCTTCTGAGGCCGGTATATTTAATAGAAATTTATTATGTTGATTTCCAACTCAGTCCAACCCTTCTCTTTAACTTTTCTTTCCCCTCTAACTTTTTTTCTGATTGGCTGCCACTTGCAAATAGAAGTTTGAAAGAACAGCTGGGTGGGGCTTCTTTGCTCAAAGCCAGTGCTGTGCATAGACATATATACATAGACTCCTTGTTTACTGAGTTGGCCTGCTGATGTGACGTTAAAAAAAAAAAAAAGGCACAACAGGTTCACTTTAAGGCATTTGTAAAAAAAAAAAAAAAAAAATTCCCCCCACACAGCCTCTTTGGAAATAGGTTGTGTCACATCTCTGAGAGATCCATAGGTCTTCTGTGGATGCAGGCTTGTTCTTCTTGTTTGTAGCACAGTGGGAGTGATCGATGAGAAACTACACCTCAGGTTATGATTTCATCCTCAAAATTGAGCAGCCTTTTCTTGTCATTACTATCCAACCCTTTGACTCTGCCATAGCTCGAAGGTGTGAGTGGGCTTAGGGCTGTACTGAGGCTTTCACACACTCACGGACGGTGAAATGAGAAACAGCAAAGGTCAGAACTTTTCTTTTCTCTTGTAGACCCTGCTAAGGTGGTCGGGAGGCTGAGGCACTTTGGTCTGTTTATAGTGCCAAGAGGCTTGCTCATTCATACGGGGCTGTAACCACAATGCACTTAGGATCAGAGATGGCCTTTACAGGCACACAGGAACTTATTGTGGTCCAGAGAAAGGCTTTGCTCATAGCTTTCTGGTGAGTGTTGAGTTCCTCACCTCTGGCACACACATTTATGTGCACACACAGTTTCTCTTGGGCTGTGCTCCCAGACAATTGACTGTGTTGCATAGATTTTGTGTATTCTGTGTGGAGTGCTGATTGGGGCTTGGGCCCTGGAGAAGCATCACTGGCATGTAGATCAATACCAACTTGCAGAGGAAATCTGATACGGCCCTGTGCTGTGTGGCTTTACCTTTGACTGTGAGGAGACGAGCAGCAGTTGGACGTGAACATGTTGAGGTTAGGTTGTGTATCAGGATGAGGATTTGCCACTGAGCTGACGGTGTGAGAACAGCAAGATAGGACGGTGTATGAAGGTGGAGAGGGTATTTTACAGGGAACACAGTAAAGATGGAAAATAAGGTCTGCCTGTTGCCCTTTACTCCATCAGTGCAGTGCTGGTGTTGTGATGAGACACTAGGTGCAGACCCTTTGTGACCTCCTCCAGGTGACTGAGGAGAGTGTTTGAAAGTCACGTAAAAGTATTTTTGACCTTTAGGACATTGTTTTCTCAAGGTTAAACTGCATTTCCTTTAAGTCGCTGGACCTCAAAATGCATTCTCTCAGTCTCTTTTCATTTAATTTCTTTTTTCCTTCTTTTTCTCCTTGTTTTGAAGACCACTAAACCTTTTGGTAGGGAAGAACAGACTGGCAGCTCAGCTCCTTTCAGGTCTATCTGAGAACTTGGCACAAGCCAGCACAGTGGTTTTCTCAGCCTTTGGCAGGGCTGCTTAGTCTTGGAGAACTTGTTGAGTTGGCAGAAAGCTGTGCTCGGGAAAGGCTGATGCTGTTCTGAGTTTAATGATATTAGGGATGACTCAAGCAATGCTGGACATGTACCCAAAGCCTTCATTTTCATGATATACTGAAGCTATTATTTAGGTTATGGCCCACCATAGTTTTTAGAATCTTGTAATAAAATCCAAGTGAGTCACTCATAGTACCACAATTCTGCTATTCTCATACACTTACTTGTAGTGGGACTGTTTCAATGAACAAACAGGCTTTTATAGTTGGATTGCAGCATTTATGTGGTTCACAGTAATGCAAGGGAAAACGAGGTCAGAGGATGTGGTTTAATGGGAACTTGATCAGACATGAAAAGTCCATTTTTCCAGATGTGTTGTGGTTTGTTGTTTGCACATACCAACACACATGAATTTGTGACTTATTATAGGCCAATTACAGTTTATGACAGATCAGTGGTGTTTGCACTGACCAAGATGTTAAGTAGTTAGAACAAAGGAAAAATCATTTCATTTCATTTGAAAATATGGAACAGTTGACACAACAATCAAAAGGGGATTTTTTTTAAAATGTGTGCTATGTATGGATACAGTTATTGTGAAATTCCAAGCTATTGTTTTTATTTTGTCTTTGTCTTTTAGCCTCTATGTGATTAACCTTGTCTGACAACAACAGCAGTAATTGTTCATTGGCATCTAATTTTTTAGCTCTGCTGTTGACGACAGTGTTGTTTGTCTGTCAGGTTTTTACAAAATTCGCTGCTCCTTGGTCATTTATATTTGAAATCTTCTGAAATTCTGCCCAAATACCTTTTGGGTAAGGCTCTATAAAATAGTCATCTAATAATCATGTCCAAATTCAGGATCAGATTATTATTGCAGCAGTCCACCAATCGCTTCACCTCCACTCTGTAGGACAGAACATTGTTGTCCCTCATAAGACTCACCATTGTTTTGTCATCCTAACAATTTGATTAGAAGCAGATGCAGCACAGCAGTCCTGTGTCAGCAGTCTAAACAACAGTGGACTCAGGACATAGCCGTTAGGGGAGCCAATGGGGGGAGAGATGGATCTGGCCATTTCCCACTCTCCCTGATTGTGGTCTGTTGGTGAGGAAGTGGGGGTGCTAACACCCAGGGGGCAGCTCACCAGCTGCTGGGGGCTGATCACATTGAATGCTGAACTAAAATTAATAAACAACATTCGTACATGAATACTCTTATAGTCCAGATGTGCCAAGCTCAGGTGAAGAGCAGAGGAAATGGCATCCTCTCTGGAGTGATTTGGCCAGTAAGCAAACTGAAATGGGTTGAATACGTGGGTCAGCCCATTCCCTGAGTACTCATCTTGGAATGGTGTCGGGGCCTGTTGCCTCCCGCACATTTACTTTCCTCAGGGTTTTACGGACATCAGCCACATTGAGATTCAGTGCTTTCTCATCGGGGTGAGCATTAGCTTTTATTGCCAGGGTGTTAAGTTTCTTAAGATCATTGAGAAGTGGTGGATTGTTGTGACACAGTGGAGGAGCAGCCTAACACACCTGGTGTTACTAGAGTCACAGGAGAAACGTAAAATCTTCCCAGTATGGGCACGCTTTGCTGTTCTCGTTGCATGGTTGAGACTGGCTATCGTTGTGAGTGCAGCCCCATCACCAAGCTTGAAAGCGCTATTCCATTCCGCTTGCTTTCCACATACCTCCTGTGTCAACCATGGCTTCTCATTGGCCCTGGTGGAGATGTTCTTCATGACGCAGATGTCCTCTGCACATTTTTCAATGTAGACAGATGCAGATGTAGTCCAAAGCTACATAGCTTCATCAGAATGTTCAAATTCATGTCTTGAAAACTGCTCAATGTTTGTAATTCAAGTAAGAATTGTTGATTGTACAAAGGTCCCTGAATTCTTGATTTCCTATTGGCCAGCTGGCATCAGTCGGGCTGTTAGGTTAATGCCATCCTACGTGCTAGTACAGGGGTGACCAACTCCAGGCCTCGAGAGCCGGTGCCCTGCAGGTTTTAGATGCGTCTCTGCTTCAACCCTGAGTCAAATATAGAAGTCATTAGCAGGACTCAGGAGAACTTGACTGCATACTGAGGAGGTGATTCAGCCATTTGATTCAGGTGTGTTGGATCAGCCTAGCAGGCCAATATTAGCTGAAAACAATGTTCAGGCAATGTATCAGAATGTCCCTCGTAATATCTGTTTAAGTCATTGTTATGCTAAAACAAAACCCTGCACCTTCATTCAGTGATGCAGCTGCAGATACTCTTTATTACTAATAAATACACAACCATCATTTTACTTTGATGCTGTACAGGTAAAAACTATGAGTGACAGTGATATGAATGTAATTTTTTATTTTCCAGTGAGGGTCAGACAATACAATTATCACACTGGCTTTGAGAATGTTTTAATGTATTTACCCATCCAGCTCAAACTTGTCTTTATGTTTATGTATATCCATTTCATTTGAGGTCCATTAGCATCTACATAAGGATTTTTATTAGCACAGAGGGAATATGTGATAAAATAATGGAAGAAAGTTATAAAAGGCATTAGAGTAAACAGGAACTTATAGGAAACACATTACCACTTTATGCCTAATGATAGTATCTTTCTCTCTTATATTTGCATGTAAACAGCCCAGATCACATCAACACAATGTGGTGTGTAGTGTGACATCTGTTTGCAGGGTTGCTCTTTCTTATCTCAGGGTGCTCTGCCTGTGCAGTAGTTATTCACAACACAGAATGATGAGATCAATTTTCTCCAAGATGAGCTTGTTTGTGTTATCATGTTCTAGATTACCATATGTCTATGTCTTTCTTCCTCCAAGCATCTCTCAGTTTTCAGTATTGACTGCAATGAAAAACTAATTCCTCATCGCTTCTTCAACATCCATTGCTGTCAAGCTTTCTTTTCATTAGTTTCACTTTATTTTTATACTTCACCCTCATTTCTCATCCAGCTTTTCCTCTTCTCATTTGTAATAATAATTCCCTAAATCCTTCATTTACTTTGCCCCCAGATGTGAGGGCACAGTATGCATGTTTATTTTTGCCACCCTTGTATTCTTGTTCGCTCATTCTGGTTCGGCCCTTTCACATCTCCTTGCGTTGTCTTTTGGGCAGTGCGCCGAATTAGGTTCAGGACAGCGGCAGTCGCATAGAACAGTGATTACTGACCAGTGAAATGATCCTCATGGCCCAATGATTCATACACACATGCGCACACATTTGTGCACACACACAGAAATCTCTGGCAGCTCAGGGGAAGTTTGGGAGCAGTGTTACGTAAGGAGGCTTACAACTGAAGTGCGTGTGAAATTTGAGGAGACAGGGAGGAAATCTCCTTCGCCTGACTCATCTGAGCTCTGAAAGGCAGGACTGCAAGACACTCTGAAATGTTTGTTTATATATGGGAGGAGGATTAATGGTACACATGTGCTCATTTACATGTCTCTGGGTTTATATAAACACACTGAGTCGTATGCTCGTGCATTTTTTGCGTGCTCAGTCTTAGATCAGTGGGGCCATTAATTTTTATAGACTGCAGAGGAGGATATGGCCAAGCCAATATGCTGACCGCTGTGCACATTCACTTCAGAGAGGACGCAACGTGCACATAGACACCATTTTGTCTCGTGTGCTCATCCCTGTCCGTCTTGGTGCTGATTAATAGTTTGGAGAAATAAGATTGGACCTTTCATCAGTGAAAAGACAAATTCATAGGTTGTTTTGTCGGTAGAAATTCAGCAGCTTTTCTGTTGCACTTTACTCCCCGTTTCATCATTTAAATGCACTGCAGTGTTAATCAAAAGTTCGATTGATTTCATCGATCTCGCCGTGCCGACACTCTGCAGTGGAAGCTGTGTTTTGGAGTTAGGCTTAGTATGGGGGAGGGTGCCAGGGATTGAGTGTCAGAGTTTCCACTCCTTATTTCAGAGGATCTTGTGGTCACTTGAGTGCATCTGAGCGGCAGAGGCTGATGGCTGTGGTTGGGTTCCCAGTAGAGCAGCTACAGGCTCCCGGGAGGTCTGGCTTGGTGTAATAAAACCTTTAGGAGATGTATTTCTGTGCTGCATACAAGCCTGTGGAGCAAACTGCTGTTTTGTGGCTCTTTTGGCATAGCACTATCCTAAATCTGAACCTCGTGCAGCAGTGACCACACGGGCCCTGCACCACGGAAAATAAAGTTAGCAAGTGTTGGATTTTCTTTTGTTTGATCAACTTAGTCTTCATTGTGATTAGACTGCAGTGACAGCTTCATAGCTCTCTCGAGCTGTTTATTATTGGCATAATTTATTATTTCCCTCCTCTCTGCTTTTGATGCAAAACTTGTCTGCACTGGGAATGCTCCCAAATTAAATCAAATGAAAACGCAAAGCAGATAATCAGGCCTTCTGTCTGTGATTTCACAGCACTTTGTTAATGACATTGGATCAGCAGTCGATTTAAAAAAATAAGATTAGTTTTAGTTTTAGTTCTTTGCTCTTGAGTGCTGTTTAAGAATTTAAAGTCCTGTTATATTGCTGATATTCTGATTCAGTTTTAATTAGTCAAACAAATGAGGCCACAGTGAAAACAGCAGTTTTTTTTTTTTAAGATCTGGATTTAACTCCTGCCTGTGGTTTGTTTGTGCTATCACTGTCTGGATAAAGAACACTTAACTATAAATTCCTCTGCTTCCTGCAATTAAGATGCCTCTTTGTCAGCTGAGAGTTTTCCAATTTGTTCTACTAAAGAGGGCAAATATTTAACTAATGATTTTTCTTGTTTTTCCACTTCTTCTTCCAAATGAGAATAATCTCTGAAGCCATTTCAGTTATACTTTGGTGAAATACATCATCACCACTGAGGGGATATTTTTAGGATGATGGCCACGCTGTAGGGCAGCACTGGGGCGTGGTGGATAGCACTGCTACCCCACACCAAGAAGGTCCTGAGTTTGAATCCACCCTGGCTGGGACCTTTCTGTGTGGAGGTTGTGTGTTCTTCCCCGGTGATCTGTCCAGGGTGTACCTTGATAGCTGGGATAGGCTTCGGACTACCCTGAAAAGTATAAGCGGAAAATGGATGGATGGACGGGAACATTTAGTCAGGCAATATTTTTTCACCCATTCTTATGTACAGAGAGCCAGTAAGAAGTCTTAAACTTCCAGGAGTGAAATCCAGTGTTGCATGCAGTGCTAAGACTGCTTACTAATAAGGACCCAATTCAGCGGCAGGTTTAATAGTCACGGAAGTGTTTAGTTATTTATCTAGCAGTGTTTTGCACGTTTATTTGCACAATTTCACACATTTTCATGAAGTATTATTTGTAAATAGCTGAAAATATTCAGACATTCTGGATGAGCATACTCATCCAGAGTATGCTCATTGGCTAATGACTTGTGATTGGCAAATTGTTACCAAATGCGCATACCGTGAATAATCCTTCTGGAATTACAACATTTACAGAATGGACTTAATGTTTTGCAGTGTATGAGCTGAAATGAGCAACTGAACCCATAAACTCATCAGGAAAGTGTTTACAGAGATCCCAGCCAAGAGTCGATTTCCCATCGAATTTCATAGGACCTGAAGTATTTTTGCAACCCCAGACCTGTAATCTCATCCATCTTTTCCACTCTCTATGACCCCAAACATTTTTTCGCCATGTTTTGTTTAAAAGGACCCCCCCCCCCCCGCAAACAAGAGTTCATATAGTCTATATACAACATCTGACAGACGGATCTGTTTGTTTCTCCGCTCCATACCTCTTGATAGTAGAAAGCCTTATGCTGCTGTTGTTGGCAGCTCTCTGATTCTGTACCTGTGATGGATGTAGATCCTGGTTCAAAGGTTACATCATGTTATTCTATCCCGTAAATGCCTGTTCCAGTCCCCTCTCTGACCTGTAATCCATCACTGCGGAAGAAGGAAAACCAAAACACCCCAAGGCAGGAAACTAGCGCTCAGATTGTGTTTGTGCATATTTTCAAGGAGAGCATGTGTAAGTACAGTTGTGTGAGTGTACAGATGGAGTGTGGTTTTGATCTCAGCACATTATGAGAAGGAAGAATTTGTTCAGGGATCCTGGCTGTGTGGGCACAAACAACCCACCCCCACACTTGTGAAGGCTTCTGTGGATGCTACATCACAGTTTGCTGCAGGATACTATCATAAACATGTTCTTGTCCTGAGGAGCTTGGCCTTTAATGCTTTCTTAATGGGCCCCTTCTGATCTCACAACAGCCCTGCATCTCATCAATGATTTACCAGTGGGATGATGGCATAGGACTAATGGTCTATCCTCCCCATTAATGATGCAACACGTCCACAAGAAGATCATGACATCAGACAGCACTTGGGAATTTTAATTTTCTCGGGACATCTGGAGATTATTAGTAATTTTCACCTCAAGGAAAGCTGCAGTTGGATTTTATTTATCCAATAATTTGTTACAAAGTTATGAGTTTATATATTTTTTTAAATGGTACTTAAACTTTGTTGCGTAACTGCACAGCTAAAGTGGTTCTAAGGTAAATGAAAGAAAAACAAGGGTGCAGTATGTAAGTAAGTTAAGTAAGAACTTCACTGGCGAAGTTACCGTACCTTCCTTCAGGTGACCTCAGTTGGTCACGATACCTGGGGCAAGGTCTCACAATGGTTTCAGCTGAAACCCCTGATCGTAATAAACTCTTTTTTTCCCACATGTTTGCTCATGTGATGATGCAACAACCACCTCCACAGGGGACAACACCACTAGGGTTTATAATACCCGGGATTCTCGGAACCTCTTGGGCCCTGTTTACGATATTGATTCAGTGAAAATGGCATCGTTTTTCTGTTTTTGTTTTCAAAAAGTAACATGTTCTTTAAAAACAGTGTGCTTTTGCACATCCACACACATGCACGCACACACACACACACACACACACACACACACACACACACACACACACACAGGAGCATTTTGAAAAGGTTTTCAACTAGAAACAGTGTCGTTGCATCAACAACGGGCCAAAACGCATCAACTTGTGTAACACTGTTGTGTAAACGGGGCCTTAGATGAGTGGTGAAACATCTTCAAAGCTTAAAGAAGTCTTAAGATTACCATGACCTGGACGGCTGAGAACATTCACACACATCTCACCTGAATTGCTGCCAATAGGATGTCCTTAACCTTGCTTATAATTCCTGCTATGTTATCTATAATGGCTTATAATCTTCCATTGAGGGGGCGCTGACACCCCCTGACCTCTTACAGTTGTGTGAAAAAGAGGTGTGTAAAACCGACTTTAATCTTGTAACAGATGAAAATGGCCTATTTCCTGTAGTGTAAGGTTCTACATTTCTCTTCCTTAACCTATTTTGGTGGTTTTGGAGTATATATAGTAAACTAAATGAAAATGAAACTGAGTTTCAAAATTAAGCAGTGAGATTCTATTGGAGTGGTGAGCAGAAACCCGAAGCAGTGAGCTTACTTCAGTCTCCTGCTCGATCTAAGCCTCTGTTTGAAAAGTTTGGGAGACATGGTATAGATTTGTGAGCTCTGCAAACATGAGGCGAACGTGTTAGGACCGCAGTCAACCCACCTACTTAACCAAATTAGCTTCTGAATTGGGCATAGCCCCATGTACTCAATTATAACAGGTCACCTCAGGTTGATTATTAAACTTCATGTATGCGAAATTTAGAAATCCAAATGAAATGTGGCATACTTACCTTCATGTTTCTGTTTCTCTCTCTCTCTCTTTTTTTTTTTTTTTTTAAAGCTTGATGCGTTGATTTGTGATCATCTGGCATGAACTACTTCCAATATACTGTTACTTTTTTTCCTTTCTCTCTCTTCTTTTTTTTTTCTT
>VUQK01030680.1:18202-42737 GCA_015106715.1 Bujurquina vittata
ATCTCTTCATTCAGCAGGTGGGCAGCAACCTTTCTGCTCTAGTTGCCTGTTTTCATTGTGCTTTAACCGAATGATCTCGATGGCCTTATCAGAAATCATCCCATGCTCTATCTCTCGCTTTCTTCCTCCCACTCTCTCAGCACCGTTTGATCCAAGAGAAGCGTGCCTTGTAAGGAAGCAGGATGTTCACAGGCTCCACCAAACTGCCACCCACTAAAACCCCCCAGCCCGAGCGGCTGGATGAAGTGTACGCTGCCTTACGCCGAGGCCTACAGTGAGTAAACACATTTCAGGCTCTGTTTATGGTTGGATGCCAGGTGGAATATCTCTGAACATACAGAAAACAGCTGCTCAAAAAGATGATTTCTTTTTTTGTCATTAGGTCATACCTGCAGGTCCACCAGCTGGAGCTGGACAGCCTGGGGCAGCAGATCAGAGAAAACAAGAGGAATGGTCGTTTGGTGAGTCAAACTAGTCGTACCAGTATTGGGTGTGATCAGTATCACCCTCTGATGCTTTGATTGGCGTTTTTAATTGGTGCTGTTTTTTTCTGCAGGGGTCTTTGTATGAGTTGGATAAGGTGAGTTTTATTCACACGCGTTTGAATGAGGGCAGTGAAACTGAAAGTACTGTACTAGTTTGGCAAGTTTAATGATCATTTTCTCCCTGTGCAGCAAGTGAAAGCCATCGAGAGGTTCATGCGTCGCTTGGAGTTCCATCTCAGCAAGGTGTGTATGTAAACACACAGACTGAGACATCAATACTGTAATAAATCAAAGAACCATGTGTCACTAAAAAGGTTTTACTATGTGGGAACTGTGGGGACATTTTAGCGTCTTTCAGCTTGTCGCATCAAAACACTTTTTATTGTCAGGTAAAGATCCTACAATATTTTTACTGCCTACTCTGAATGAGCGTCTTTGTTCAGTCACGGCTCGGCAGGCAGCCAGTTAGCACCGGGCATGCCAGGATACAACAAATATAGTAGTCTGCACCTAATACCAGTGATTTTTGATACGAAAACAAAAGATTACTTAAACAAAAACTCCTTTATTAAAAAGTCCTGAAAAATCTCTAACACGGTGGTGGCACTATGTTTATTTAAAATGTTAACATTATATTTTATTGACAGGATGCAGCCTGCTAACTTTTCTATGAGGTTACATTATGTTAGCTTAAGCATTTTATATGTTCTTAGCTAGGGATGGGCGACATAACTTTAAAATTATATCACCATATTTCAACAAAACATACAATAACAAAATTTCTGAATATCTGGAAAGAAAATACTGAGCAACATTTTATCGATGCTCGCAGCTTGCAGGCAGCAACATTTATAAGTGAGTTTTCCAATGAGCTGCTGGCATTGATGAAACACTTCCTAATATGAGGTGTGACTATTGAAACAAGGTGCCAACAGCTGCAGCATTATAGTGCTATAGTAGTAACACAACACAAGTCAAATGCAAGCACAGAAGTAGCCTAAGTAGTGTTTTCTATAGAAATTTTAAATCAAAGTATAAAATAATTTTGTTGCACATTATTCTAAAACTAACTAAAGTGACTTAACTATTCACGAGTAACTATTCAAGAGCTGCACAATATTGTCACAAAATAAAACTGAAAAATATTTCCTACCTGGGATGTTGTATCTTGGATGAAGCTTTCGTTAAAGTCCTGCTTTTCCACCGTGTAACCGGATCAGTAATTTCCATCCACTGTGCTTTTCCTGTCATATGGAGTGCAACCACCGAGCACTCCAGCAACACTTTTGTTTACATTTGGGTCAGCAGCTGCTAGTTTCTCCTCTTTCATAGCCCACTTGTACTCGACAGTGTATTTTGAGTCTATTTTCTCACATATTTTGTGAAGTGCTGCACTTTGTTGGAAGCTGTTGAAGTAGCTCCATTTTTTTAGATAGCAAGTCATCTTTGGAGGCTGACACGGGGGCTCTCGCTCTCAGACATCCCTGGACTTGTTGCACACACTAGGGAACATAAACGCATAGCGTTGCTATAGCTACGATATCGCAATATGACATTTTTATATCACATAAAAATTTAGGCTGGTATTATTGTGCAAGATACGAAATTGCACAGCTCTGCAAGCCTTCATTAGCTGCTGCAAGCCTTTAAATCTATGGGAGGAACCTTTGCTGATTTTATTATTTATTTTTATTTTTTTGCAACAGCAGTGCCCACTTTCTCAAACAAAATGGTAGCATGTATTTCAGGATAACAACACAGTACTTCTCTACCTGCTATTCCTATCAATGAGTTGGCTACTGATGTAGGACTTTTAATTAAACTACAGAGTCACTAAACATAACGCTTGCTTTTCCAGGTTGAAGAACTATACGATGCTTACTGTATACAGCGGCGACTGCGTGATGGAGCCAGCAAGATGGTGGCAGCGTTTAATTCTGCCGGTGGCAGCAAGGAGGCCAGAGAGAGTCTGAGTGAAGCCAACAAGGGCTATAGGGAATGTACAGAGGCAAGTAATGGGTGTTGTTCTATTCATTAAGTTTTCTAGTGGTGATGTTTCCATCATAACATGATTCTTGTGTTTTGGGCTCCAGCTAATGATTAGTAAATTACTGATTAATCGAAAACCAAAAGGTATAGCATAAAATCTATGAAAGAGATATCTGAAGAGCAAAAAATACAATTTTACCGATGAACTTTCTTCCAAAGTGGTTGATTGACACATTTTTTTCTAGCTCTTAATGTAATATGAAGCCAAACAATATTTAAACCTGTCTCTGCTTTTGTCTCTGTAGCACATGTGTTCACTTGAGAGCGAATTAGAAAGCCAGATGGGAGAATTTCATGTGAAGATGAAGGGTGAGTCACTTTCTGAGCCCATTTGCCTATTTGCTGCGCTCTAAATAAGCTCACTTCTCATTTCTCTGTTCATTTTTGATGTTCCAGGACTGGCAGGGTTTGCACGGCTGTGTGCTGGTGACCAGTATGAGGTAACAGAAACACACAGGCCCACATTTTTATTTGAGTCTCTCAGCATCATCACACCCACTGTTTTTGACTCTGTCAGGTCCTGATGCGTTACGGGCGCCAGCGCTGGAGACTACGAGGCCGCGTTGAAGTCAGCAACAAGCAGATATGGGACAGTGAAGAGTATATTTTCCTGCCTCTCATTACAGATCTGCTGTCAATCAAGGTAATGACATCACCATTATGGAAATCTTATGGAAAACCAACAGTGTGTTAGTTCATCTTTCAGCAGCTCCTGCTACTGTTTGAACATGCAAATCACTACAAGCAGCGGACTCATATGAAGTATTGTAGTTTTTAAAAAAAAAAAAAAAATTTCGTTTTGTTTAAAGTTAATGACACACTGGCTTCTGTTGATCCCAAAGGTTAGAACATTCCTGTCACAGGGGCACATCCTCCATGTAAAGAGGCTGTGTTCTCACCGCAGCCACCTGTGTTTGATCCCAGTTCTGACCATTTACTCCATGTCATACTCTTCCCATCTTTCTTACATGCAGCTGGCCCTAAAAAGATCAATACATCCAGACGTAGCAGCCCAATAAGTAAAAAAGCTAAATAAAATCAAATGTACAGTGGGGGAAATAATTATTTGATCCCTCGCTGAATTTGTACGTTTGTTCATTTACAAAAAAAATTAAGTTTCTAATTTTTTTGGTAGTTTCATTTTAATGGAGAGAGACAGAATCTTAACCAAAAATCCAGAAAAACACATTACATAAGAGTTATAGATTCAATTGCATGTCATTGAGTGAAATGAGTATTTGATCCCCAAGCAAAACATGACTTACACCTAGGCATGCAGATTGCTTCTACAAGAATGGGTCGCTCTCAGGAGATCAGTGAATTCCAGTGTGGTACCGTGATAAGATGCCATCTGTGCAACAAGTCCAGTCGTGAAATTTCCTTGCTACTAAATATTCCACAGTCAACTGTTGTGGGATTTTAACAAAGTGGAAGTGATTTGGAATGACAGCAACTCAGTCAAAAAGTGGGTAGGCCATGTAAAATGACAGAGTGGGGCCAGCGGATGCTGAGGTGCATAGTAGGCAGAGGTTGCCAACTTTCTGCAGTCAGTCGCTACAGAACTCCAAACTTCATGTGACCTTCAGATTAGCTCAAGAACAGTGTGTAGAGAACTTCATGGAATGGGTTTCCATGGTTGAGCAGCTCCATCCAAGCATCATGTCACCAAGTGCAATACAAAACATTGGATACAGTGCCACTGTACTATAGATCAGTGGAGTGTTCTCTGGAGTGACAATTAATGCTTTCTGGCAATCCAATGGCCGAGTCTGGGTTTGGAGGTTGACAGGAGAATGGTACTTGTCTGAGTGCACTGTGCCAAATGTAAAGTCTGGTGGAGGGGGGATTATGGTTTGGGGTTCTTTTGCAGCAGTTGTGCTCAGCCCCTTAGTTCCAGTGAAAGGAACTCTTAATGCTTCAGCATAGCAAGACATTTAGGCTCCTTCCTGTTGCAATATGACTGCACACTGTTGCACAAAGCAAGGTCCATAAAGACATGAATCGGCAGGTTTGGTGTGGAAGAACTTGACTGGCCTGCACAGAGTCCTGAACTCAACCCGATAGAACACCTTTTGGATAAATTAGAGTGGAGACTGAGCCAGGCTAGCTGTTATATCTGCAAAGGGTGGGCCAACATATTAAACTCTGGATTAAGAATGGGATGTCACTCAAGTTGATGTGTGTGTGTGAAGGCACACAACTGAATACCTTTGGTAACAGTGTATTACTTGGCGGAGAAACTCTTGTTGGCAAGCACAGCCATAAGACGTTTCTTGTCATTGGTCACCAGGTTTGGACACATCTCAGGAGGGATTTTAGACCACTCATCTTTACAGAAATTCTGTAAATCCTTTAGGTTTCTTGGCTGTCGCTTGGGAACGCGAAGGTTCAGCTCCCTCCACAAATTTTCTACTGGACTGAGGTCTGGAGGCTGGCTAGGCCACTCGACCCTAATGTGCTTCTTCTTTGGCCTCTCCTTTGTTGCCTTGGTGGTATGTTTTGGGTCATGCTTGAAGACCCATTCGTGACCTACCTTCAGTGTTCTGGCTGAGGGAAGGAGGTTCTCCTCCAAGATTTTACAGTAAAAGGCCCTGTCCGTTGTACTCAATGCAGTGAAGTTTTCCTGTACCCATAGCAGTCAAAGTATAATGTTTCCACCTGCATGGCATTCTTTGGGTTATACTCAGCATTTCTCTTCCTCCAAACATGGCAGATCAAGCTGATGCCATAGAGCTCGATTTTGGTTTCATCTGACCACAACACTTTTTTCCCTAATCCTTCTCTGAATCATTTAGATGTTCACTGACAAACTGAAGACAGGCCTGCACATGTGCCTTCTTGAGCAAGAGGACCTTGAGGTCGCTGCAAGATATCAATTCATTATGGTGTAGTGTGTTACCAATAATGTTCTTGGTGACTGTAGTCCCAACTGCCTTCAGACCATTAGCAAGCTCCTCCCATGTACTTTTGGGCTGATCTACCACCTTTGTCATGATCATCCTCACCCCATGAGGCAAGATCTTGCATGGAGCTCCAGACTGCAGTCGATTGATGGTTATTTTATATTTCTTCCATTTACAAATAATGACACCAACAACCTATTCACCAAGATTCTTGCTGATGTTCTTGTAGTCAATTCCAGCCTCATGCAGGTCTCCAGTTTTGCAGGCTGGACAGGATTAGAACTGAATGCATCAGAGGGACAGCTCAGGTTGAACAGTTTGGAGACAAATTTAAAGAGGTGAGGCTGGAATGCAGACTGCAGAGGAGGGATGGTGGATATATTGGGCGAAGGATGTTGAATCATCTCTGAGGAAGACCACAGAGAAGATTTATGGATGTAGTGAATGAGGGCATGCAGAGGGTTGGTGTGTAAGAGGAGGATGCCGGGGATAGGGTGCAAATTGCAGAATAAAGCGGCTCAGAGAGTGGGACGCATAGCAAACAGTGTTGGAAATGAAACTATGAAAAAGGACGGAAGTAATTTTATGAGGTAGTTAGATATTTCCTATGGCAGTGGAGCTGAACAGTGATCATTATCGGGCTTTGAATACACAAAAAATAGTTGTTGGTGGCTAGTTTAGTCTCTGTGACCAAACTCATATTCCTGCGGGGTGAGATTTTAATTATTTTCATTTATAGCTTTAATTTCATATGTTTGTGTTCTTTTTCTTTTTTTCATATTTACAGTAAATACTTTCAGCCCTAAATTTATGATAAAAATAAAAAGTATGATAGTAATAATACACGACAAATTAAAAACATATTTGGGGAGATGCATACCTTAGTACATTTACCCATACTCTCACACAAACTCGTATAAGCATGTTTCTATCTACCTCTTGAGGTTTTAGGTAATTACAGGATCTCTGCTCTCACTGAGCTTTTTGTGTTTCGGTTTCTAAGGTGACTGAGCTGAAGAGCCTAGCCAATCACGTGGTGGTGGGCAGCGTGTCCTGTGAAATGCTCGATCTGTTCTGCCCGCTGCCTCAGACGCTCGCCGTGGATATCAACGACCTTGGGACAGTGAAACTGAACTTGGAGGTCACCTGGAGGTACTCAAACCTGCTGTGTGCACACACACCTCAGTTTCCCTGTGCAGCTTTTATTTTTGGGATTATTCACAAATCTTTAACCCTGTTTTTCTTTTTTTCCCCCCTCCAGTCCATTTGATAAGGATGACCAGACATCTTCCTCCAGTACAGTTTCTAAACGCCTGCTGTCCAATCAGAGCCCTCCTGACACACCCTCTATGCGAGAGCAGGTGTTCTATGTGAGTGACAACATGAGAAATATTCACCTTCAGCTTTTTCCACTAACAACTCCTCCTTCACACCTGTTCTGCTAACATCACAGGGTCATAGTTTGTATAAATCAGTCTCTTGCATTTATACTAAACTGATGAATGTTATTACTGTCGTTTCACCGGCCTGTTCTGTTTCAGCTGTTCCCCGACTGTTTCGTCTGTAGTGGTAGCTCTGACGTATGTGAGGGTGTTCGCAGAGGGCTGTGTGTGAGGACGTGTGGGTGTGGGCGTGGCGTGCCTGAGGCGAGGAGAGTGAATGATAGCCATAGCGAGCTGTGTGACAGCAGCAGTATGTTTGAACGGAGCTGTGGTCCTTGCAGCTGTTTAATAGTGGTTGAGTAGCGCTCCAATATCTCCCTCCTCTTCCTCGCCTCAATGAAGAGTGTGCCTCGTGGCGGGCACAGGCGCATGCTGTTCAAGACTTTCCACCGCATCATGGCGGACAGGGCGGCAACCTTACGTGGTGAATTCAGCCGTACGGCACCTCAGCTCACCACAGCAGAGTCGGTGTGTTTGGATGTAGTCGTAGCTGTGGTTTAGTTTGTAGTGACCAATTAATGATTGACTGGACAGTTAATATCCAATCAAATCCTGAATCCTGATCATGTTTCATTTTGATCTTAAGTGATCACGGCTTTTTGTAAAGGTGATGGAGTGCAGATCAGTTTTGTTTGTAATCAAGAAAATAAAAGATGTTAATAATAATTCAGTGTTTAAAATAATGACTTTTCACAAGTTACTGAGATCAAAAAATTGTACATTAACATTTCCTGCACACAGATGGCTGTATAGAAGCTAAAAGACATTCAGTTTGTGATCATTTAGATGGGAGCCAAATTGGTTTTTGTAGTAATTCACAAATCGTTGCCTCTTTAATGAGAATAGAAAGAGAAAAAAAGTGACAATATAAACTTACTGGCCACTTTATTAGGTACTTTCAAGCACTGGGTTGGACACCCTTTTGCCTTCAGAACTGTCTCAGTCCTTCACAGATCCAGCAAGGTGCTGGAAACAGTCCTCAGAGATTTTAATGTGATAACATCACAGTTGCTGCAGATTTGTCGGCTGGTTTGGTGCAGCAGCAGCTCTGTGGCTGACAAAAGGCCCTGCAGAGAGTAATCAGAACTGCAGACAAAATAACACACACACATCTACCTGTTCTGGACTTTATCTTCACCTCCCGCTGTCTTCAGAAAGCAGCAAACATCATAAAGGACTCATCACACCCTGCCCACCATCTCTTTGATGACACACGGCTAGAATTTTGAACAGTTTTTACACTGCCTGCCTGTCTAGCAACACCACCACCACATTCAAAGTCATTTAAATCACCTTTCTTCTGATGCTCAGTTTGAACATGTGACTGGCTGATAAGATATTTGCATTAACAAATGGCTGAATAGGTGTACTTAATGAAGAGGCCGATGAGTGTATGTTTACACTGCTGGGAAATTGTTTAAAAAGAAAAAAAAAGATTAACATTCAAGGCTTTATGGCTGTCATGATCTTGGTTCAGCGTGACAGGTGTGGGGATGATCTGACTGAGAAATCCAGAACACTGCATGCTTATACAGACGGATCTCAAGAAGCACCTCTGCTTAATCACCTGTTTCACTCTAAACAGGGCTACATTAACAAAATAAGTCATCTTGTATTTGAGAGGACTTGAAACTAGCAACTGATATGACAAACTCACCAGGAAAGTGTTTACTGAGGTGATGAGTCGAGTGAGCAGCAGGATCATGTTCTCATACAGCACTGGCTTTATGTTTCAGAGAGGTTACGTCTGTATTCTGGACCTGGAGGACCTGTGGCTTTGTTAGTGTGAAAACACTCTAGAAGCAGTCAGATTTTACTTCCCCCATTTAAAGCTTCTCTGATGCACAGATAAACAGCCACACCATTGATTTGTCAATAGTTATTGCTTTTTTTGGATATAATTGAATAGTGTTTACCAAGCGTCCTGCTGTATGTGATACAACAGACGATTTTGTTTCTTGTTCTGATCTCATTTTGTTTCATCTCCAGTCTCTGCTGAAGCGTCAGGGGGAAATGGAGAACGGGACCGTCTGGTCCAATTCCTCTGAATCCTCCGATGACTCATCCAGTCCAGCGCTGGCTCATCACGCTCAGAGGCTGACGGCGTCCCACTTGCTGCAAACCACTCTCACTACTCAGCTGTCATTCACACCGCAGAAGTCCAGTGCGTCAACTCCCTCGCTTTCATCCAACCAGGAGGAGGATGAGACTGAAGCCGGCGAGGTTTTCCCTCAGACGAACGGCCATCTGCAGGCTTCCTGCTCTCACGGCCTCACCGGTGAGAGCGGCCCAGACTGTACTGCGACTGACAGGGTGTCTCTCCAGTCAGAGGAGCTCTCTGAAACCTCGGCAGACCTGAGTTGCTCCTGCCCTGACATCTCTCTGCCTGCTGCATCATTTGCACAGAGGCCACATGTGTCTGCAGAGGTAAACGATGATCCGTCCATGGATTCATTAGAACAGACTGAAGCAGAAACAGATGCTGAAGCCTTAGAGGAACACAATGTAGACCAAAATCAGTCCGTCCAGGAGACTAAACGAGCCGAGGACGCTCCAGCGGTGAGTTTAGGGCTAAATTTGACACGTTGGTTCACAAAGTCTGCAACATTTTAACAGTGACACGTTTAACACCTGCATTTTTTTCTCCTCAGCCTCCTTTCCCTACGTCTGCGAGTTTCAACCAGGAAGTCGAGACTGCCCTCGAAAGCTTCGACTTTCTCAACTTCTCTGATCTCGATGAAAACGAAGCGGAGGAAGATGAACAACAAGAAGACGACGGAGGCGAGAAAGAAGAGCGGGACAGGACATGTGAAGAGGACCAAAACAAAACGGAAGAAGTGGAAATAAAAGAAGAGAAGAATGCAGAAAACATGTACTGTGGACGAAGGTCAGTCAGTGTGAGGACAGAAGTATTTGTCGTCACTTTAGATACAGCGGTGCATTTTTCAAAGACAGCATCCATAACTGTTAGTCTCAGTTTCTTTATAACAAATTCTAAAGCTCGACACAGGCAGATAGGAGCTGGTGTGGAGCTTTATAGTTAAATATAAACTCAGCTTTAAAAACTAATCGTTAACTCGACAAAGCTCAGACAAACATGGAGCGTTTAGGAGCTAATGAAACTGGAGCTGTTAGTCCAAAAACACAGCTAAATGAGAGGGAAAACATTCAAGAGTAAACCAATGAGTTTTCACATCTCTTCATCTCTTCTATTACCTTGAGCACAAAATCTCAGGAACAGCGTGTAGGATTTGTTTCATACATTTGGATGCAAGTGAAGTGTTTAGATTTTGGCCCTTGGACGTCGTCATGGCCTCACAAAAAGTGTTTTTATGCATAACTGAAGAATTCATACATTAAATATTTCACACTAATGTCTCCAAAGGTCTTTAGTGTACAGACCTGACACGACCAAAGGCCGTGTCAGGGCAGACACGGGTGGAAACTACTTATATGGTTGGCAAACATCAACCTACAATTACTGCAAGGCAGTAATTCTAGTAAACAGTTAATGGTCTACTAGAATTTGTAAACCATCAACACTAATTCTAATTTAACCATCAACAGTGAGTTCCCCTCAATACACTTCCAGACAGTGTTTCCAGGTAATTAGGAGGTAGCTATTGCCAACCATAGTCTGATGTGCAAATGCTGTTTATTTGTTATATATCTAACTGTGTGATGGATTGTCAGCATTGTTGACAATACTGTAGCTGTTTAAAATCCCTGATATCTGTGACTGAGAACTACAAGGTGGTGGATGAGAGTTTTTTCTGACCCTGGTGCTCCAAACAATATGAAATCAATGTTAATGTTAATTATGGTTGGTGTAAGTGATGTGCAGCCACTGCAGTGGGCTGATAGGGAGGTGCAGACACACTGCTGAGTAAAAAGATCAACTGTTACCTGACCGCTATTTGCAGTTAGAAGCTTTGGTCCATGATGCCTTCAACCTGCATTCATTGCAATGGCCAACAGGGGGCAACTTCCATGGATTTTAGAAGCAGGTGTGTATTTTCACACAGGATGCGGTATGTCAGTGTCTTTTGCTGAGAGCTCTGTGTTCTGCAGTGATTATCTGTGCAGCCAATAGAAAAGCGGCATCCAGCTGGCAGCAGGCAGGGAAGGCAAGATGGAGGAAAGCTCACATCATGTATCAGAATGAAGTGAATTCTACAGCTTCAACTCTTGTAGGAAAACTTTCCACAGGGTTTAGGAGTGTGTTTAGTGGAATTTTTGACCATTCTTCAGAAGCACATTTGTGAGGTCAGACACTGATGTTGGACGACAAGGCCTGGCTCCCAGTCTCTGCTCTAATTCATTTCTAAGGTGTTCTGTCAGGTTGAGTTCAGGATTCTGTGCAGGCCCATCAACTTCTTCCACAGGAAGGAGCCATCCTCAAACTGTTCCCACAAAGTTGGGGATCTTTGTGGGAACAGTTTTATACCTATCATGAAATTTTCCAAAATGTCTAGACATACTGAAGCATTAAGAGTTACGTTCACTGGAATTAAGGGGCCGAGCCCAACTGTAGAAAAACAACCCCCACACCATAATCCCCCCTCCACCAAACTTTACACTTGGCATAATCCAGTCAGACAAGTACTTTTCTCCTGGGACCCGCCAGACCCAGACTCATCCATCCAATTACCAGGTGGAGAAGCATGATTTGTCATTCCAGAGAACATGTCTCCAGTGCTCGAGAGTCCAGACAAATTGGTGATGGCTTTATGGCTTTGTCCATCTTTTATGTACAGTCTGCGTGTGCACATGCATTTTGGTGAGGGTAATATGTCACTGTGACATGATGTCTCAGAAAAAGAATTAATTGGAACTGAAAATGTGATGCTCATATTAAAAATAGTTCAGTATCAGTGAACAGGTGGGTGATACCTGTGTGATGGCATCTTCTAGCCGACATGTCTGTCACATCAGTTTGTTTTGTCTCACTCAGCAGTGACGAGGAAGAGGAAGCTGATGTTCTTGAGATTCTTATGGAAGCTCCAGAAGGATTTAGGAACTCGGATGAAGATCGTTTCTCCGAATCACAGGTAAACAGACTTTAATGATCTCTGGTTCTGATTGGTTGTCCGATTGCTCCCTATCCATTTCAATAATCATGTGCAGGTGGGGCAATGTCGGATGTTGCATTTTTGATTGTAGATTGTTCAGTTATTTACTATCAATTACATAATTTTATTATTCAAGTGCAGTATTTTATAGCGTTACTGTGGCCCATCCCATTTTAACTCTCTTTAAGCATGCATGAATGTCTGGAACTGCATGTATGTGTGTTTGGAATGATTAAGTGTGTTAATCTTTTATGCATACCTAGGTTCTGTTTCTGGTTAGTGTGTAGAATTTTGTTGTGCATTTTGTTTACACAGTGATAATAAAGGAATATTGAAGAAAGTACATTTGACCGAGTAGAGTCGAGGATTCAACCAGCCTACGCTCCCCATGTGCATTATTGAGCCTCCACTGACTATGGACCACTTTTTATTGATTTTTCGTGCTTCTAACACATTACGTTTGAGGACAAAATCTTCACTTGCTCTCTAATATATGCCACCCACTAACGGGTGCCATGATGAAGCGTCAGTGGTCATAATCTTATGCTTGATTGGTGTGTATATAAGTGTATCAGAGTACAAGAGGTGTAAGTGAAAGAGATTCAGTTCATATTACAGATGCATGATACATATATGTATGTTTCAGTGCATGATACCATCACATTTTATAATCACAATGCAATGTAGGTAAACTGAATTTATAAGTTTCCTGTTAAAGCTGTGATGTGATCTGTGTGCTGCTTTCATCAATGAAGAATTCTGATAATTTTTTTTCCCTAAAGGAGTCGAGTGTAGATGACGTGCAGGATTTGGGTCATATAGAAGTTCCTGAGGGAAAGGAAGAGGAACCCAACAGGGAGAAGGGCGGCGAGGAGCACGGTGAGGAGTTTGTCAGTAAAAACAGGCGGTAGTTCTTTACTGCAGGTGTGAGAGGTTTAATTTTCCATGTTTTTAATCTTACAGGAGAAGATCAGGAGGAGTGTCCCTCCACTCCCAGTCAGCTGGCCACATCTGACTTCTAGTGACACCATGAAACCTAAACCATTTCTCCCACTCGGAAAAACCGGTGCCATCCGTCTCTCTTACACTGCAGGATTGGAGGCCTTGAGGATGTTCCACTTACTGCTCAGACAAACGGGCTCCTCCATCATGGTGGAGTTTGTGCACATATTCGCCTTGTTCTCACCAGGAATGATAAACCTTGAGGGTTCTGTACCTCAGTCATGACTGTAAACACACACACACGCACACACACACACATAGACACACCCCTCCTCCTCCAGCAGTTATCATACTTTGAACACACAGTTCATCATGTGCTCTGGGTTAAGTGGGACCCCCATGTACGTTTACACTTTCATAAACTGCTCCTGTCATGTGAAAACTCAAATGTCCAAAAACATTTCAGGAACAGCTTAAAGCGGCCTTTTTTTTTTGGTTTGGTTTTTAAGTGATCTAATCATTTTTGGATGGTTTTATAAGTTCAAATTGATGTTTTTTCAAGCTACAGAGACACATACAATCAGTTACCAAGATGCATTATAGTGTCTTCAAAAACAAAAAAAAAGTATTTCTGGATATGGAAGAACTACCGAGGTATTGATTTTCAGTGTTAAATCTGTGCACAGCCCGGAGCTCTTTCATTGCGAGAGGAAAGGACTTCACGAGCATGTGATGTTTGTCTGAAGATATGAAGTCATTTCCAAAGGAGGAATGTACCCTGAAAGCGACTATTTCAGGCTTCAGAGACAGTTACTATTTAGAAACACACCTGGAGTGCAGGGTTACACTTAAAGGTCAAAGCTGTACCAGCGCCTAAGCTGTTATTAGAAACTAACACTTGAAAGGATAGCAGAAGTCAGAAACAACCTGCAGTGTGAAACTATTTAAACCTGCATGTGTAGCTGCCTCACACACACACACTGCCAGCATGTCTGCATACGAAGCTCAGCTGATCGGTATAGGTGTGTAAGCTAAGCCCCACTCTGAGAAAGCCATCTGGTCTGTGACTGTGTCAAAAAGCCGCCTAACGGGGCGCTATAGTCTGTTATGCTTTACATGTTTCTTTAACAGCCTCGTTATTCAGAAAGTGCCTCAAGCGATGTAAGGTTTTAAATGCCACGACAGGAGAGATCAGGCAAAAGAGAACAGTGTTTATTTTCGGAATTACTTTGAGTGTGCACAATAAGAGATATTTACTGTTTCATATAAAGAATTGTATATGTCCTGAAATGTCGAAATGTTTATGTTCAGAAATGTTTAAACTTTATAAAGGTTTCTTTAAAATTAACATGTCCTGTTGTGTTGACTGACTCAACTTTAGTCTCGGGACATCAAGAGTGTGAATGCTGAATAATCATTTGATGTTAAATTACTTGTTTAAAGTGGACCTACTGTGCCTTATTTTGTCATATAATCACTATTGCAATGCAGTTTTTTACTGCATGTAAACAAAAAAATTGCAGGCCACCAAAACAGCACAAAAAGTGTGTGTGTGTGATTTAATTTACTCAAACCTAAAAAAAACTGTACAACAGGTAAATGGATGGATGGATGGTAAGTTTACGTCTGTTAAGGTAACCAAGACTTTAATTCTCTGCAGTCCAGTTGTGGTTGTGTGTGTAGCCACCCACCAAAGGCCCATTTTAAGTCTGGATTACAAGCTCGTATTAAGAAAATAAAGGCATCCCTGAATGCACAACACATTGACCCTTGAAGCAGATGGACTTCAGCTGCACAATACCAGACCAGGTATATCAGTGGTTCAGGCTGGTGGTGATGGTGTAATGGTATGGAGGCTATTTTTTATTTTTTTTGACACTATATTTGCCCCTTAAGAGCAACTGAGAATTGTTTAAATACTACACCCTTGTTGAATATTGTTGCTGTCCACCTCCATCCCTTTATGACCACAGTGTACTCATCTTCTGATGGTTGCTTCCAGCAGAATAATGCACCATGTCACAAAGCTCAAATCATTTCAGATCGTTTTCTTGAACATTTCAGAGAGTTCATTGTGCTCATGACCTCACCCAATCTCAATCCAGCAGATCATCTCAATATGGACCAAAATCTGAGAAATGTTTCCAGCACCTTGTTGAATTTGTGCCATGAAAATTTAAAGCTGCTCTGAAGGTAAAAAGGGGGTCAAACCCAGCAATAGCAAGGTGTACCTAATAAAGTGGCTGGTGAGTGTACTTCTACAGCTCATTTTTTCATAACTTCATAATTTTCTTTTTAAGCATCTGGTCCAGCAGTGTGGCAAGGATAATGGACAATTGTGTGGGGTCATTTATACATGAAATACATTTTTCTAACAATCAGGTTTGGTTTTAGTATAATTTTCCACTTCTGTTCACATTGTGATATTTGTAATGAATCATAGCAAAAATCTAGAATAATGATTTACTGCCGCAGAGACTACTAAAATAATTTGGACTCTTCATGGTTAAACATGACCTGAGTTTCAAATAACAAGGTGTGTATTTGTGTAATTCCTGTGAGCCAAAAGCTTCAGACTGCTCTAAACAAAAGTTTTTGAGCACAGATGCTCGTGTTTAAATCTTATGTTTGTGAGGGCCAATGAGAAGAGCAACCAACGTGAGATGAGGGAAAATGCAGGGTCTGCAATAAAAGGACCTGCGTTTTGACATTCAAAGCTACTCTGGGAAAGTCCAAAAACAAAAAGATCAGTCACTGTTAAGAAATGTAGGCATTTTATTGTTGAACTGTTCAGCGGCAGGGAGTCAGTGTCAAAGACAGAAAAGGAAAGCAGCCTGTTAAAAAAATCTAAGAGACGAACACTGCAACACACACAACAAGGTATCAAAACAATTCAAACTCTGTGCATTAGAAATTTATTTTCGGCTTAAAACTGCAGTAACTTCAACAAAACTATAAAAATGATGAACCCAAACCACCAACAGTAAATGCAATGTACTTATTAATCTCAAGACTCTCAGCCAAACATCACAGTTAAAACAGCAGGAATAAAAACAAGTAAAAAAAAAACCAAAAACATCCAGGATCTTCTGGTGTGGTCTTTCTGTACCATCTGAAAATAAAACAAAGATGAGTTGGGTACAAAGGGTCTGACACAGTGTGACACATCAGTCAGGGTGTGATCTTCACTGAGGAAGATGTTCCTCCTCACTTTTAACACTGTGATGTGGTTCAGTGAAATCTTTGAAGTGTTCTGGAAAAGCCCTCTCTCAGATGAGCATCAATAAGAAATATAAAGATCTTAGATTTTTCCTTTTGTTAATTCTGGCTTCCAAGAACTTTTAAAGCAACTTTGTTATTAGATAAACCTTAAAATATGATCCTAAAACAAAGCACCTAAGCCTCATTGACATTTTATACAGCTTGAAAACAAGCTGACTCAAAATTAGCTGTCTGGCTTTTTTTCCCTTTATTCTGCTCAGACTGTTTAACGCTACCAGGGTTGCAGTTGGCAGCGTTAAAAAAAGAGACGTTATAGTGAGGTCTGTTAACTCACAGGATCTGTGTTTTGACCAGCTTTCTTTCCACACTAACAGTGGGGTTAGGTTAACTGGTGATTCTAAGGTGTGAGTGTGAATGGACCTGTACAGGGTGTACCCGCCTCTCACCCTATGGCAGCTGGGATGGGCCTGAATTGGATGGTTGCAGAGTAATGTTTTTTTCTTATTTTGGCACACAGCATGACTACATAGTGTAGTAGTTACAGATTTGCCTAACATGCAAATGATCCCTGGTGCCAGACTGGGAGGAGACAAATCCCTCTAGGAATGTGTCAGGAAGGGTGGAAAAAAAATATTTTTTTTTGTTTTGTATATACTGTACAGTGCTTTTACTATCACACAAACTCACACTGCAGTCTTCAGATTTTTCTGATTACAGTTTTATTCCTTTGTAAAATCAGTCAGACCCATCCATGCCTGTGACTGACTATGTCTCTATGTAAATGCACTCCTAGCTACACTGGCTCAACTCAGTTAGATGAAGACATTAAAGCAAGTGAACCCAGACAGGAAAAGCTATCCTGGGTATCTTGACCTTGCCTCGTTGTAGGCCTCAGGTACATGTGAACATATTTGTTTCTGAGTTGCAGACAGACGTGTCCTCACCTAAAAACTAAAGGGTTCCTCCACCGACGCCCCCAGGTGCACTAAACCATTGTTGAATCCGGCCTTCAGATCAGCGTAATCGGGCTGCTCAGTGTACTGCAGAGCCATCACTGCAGTCAGATAGGTCTGAAATGCTTCTACACCACGAAACACAGAAAGATATCACCAAACAGCATGCAGGAAAACTTGGTATATGTTACAGAAGAAATGTTTAAACTCACTGGAAATTCTCTTCTTTCCGAAGCAGTGGCTCAGCAGTGCTGGAACATCCTCCATATACCTACATCCAGAAGTTTTATTTTTAGTTATTTGCATTTTCTTTCTTCACACAGAAGGTTAAAATTACACAAAAATCAGAGTGTTTCAAAGGTTCTCTCTCTTACCTCTGTTTCTGGGTGGCTATCTGGTGCGGCTGCATGAGCTCAGCCCACGGCAGTGATCTAGTGCGCCAGTGCAGCATGCAGTAACCCAGAGACTGCAAGTCACTGCGGCGAGAAGGAGCTGAAAGACAGTGATGGTAAAAGCAGTTATTCTGTGTAAAAAATGTATTACCTTGTTTTTCATGAGCAAACAAGTAAAATGTTAACATTAAAATACAATAAAAACATTAAAAACAGCTTCACATGTGAAAATAAAATCATACTTATGTGAAGCAATGCACAGAGGAGAGAGAGTGAATATATTAGACAAAGGATGTTGAAGAAGTAGCTTCCAGGCAGGAGGAAAAGAGGAGGAGCACAGAAAAGATTCATGGATGTAGTGAAGGGGGACATGTAGAGGGCTGGTTTGACAGAGGAGGATAGTAGGGATGGGGTAAGATGGAGGCAGATGAGCTGCTGTGGCGACCCCTAAAGGGTGCAGCCCAAAGAAGATAATGTTAAGCCAGTATTTGCTAGATGGAGTGTGGACAGAGTGCTCTGTTACTGTTTTGTATACAGACACTTATACAATAAAGTGATGTGTAATTTAATGATACTAACAGACTAAAGAGGACTCAGTGGACTACAGAGGCAACACACCTGCTCCTTTATGAGCATCCAGGCTGATGAAATCAAGAGTGCCCTCGTGTGGGGTTCTGCTGGCTTCACGGTACTCCACATGCTTTCCTTCAGGACAGTACCTGAAGGCATGGCAGTATCCTACAAGGGATACCTGAACACACACACACACACACACACACTTCAGACATAGGCATAGCAGTGCAGTTCGTACTTCAAACTACTACTCACCTGTGACATCGGTCCTTGTTTTATGTAGACGTTCTCAGCACTAATATCAGCATGAACATATTCATTTGAATGGATGTACTGCAGGACGTCTAACTGTGAGGGAAAGCGAACGTTAGTCTGTTAAAGAAACGTAAATGTGGATGTTTCACATAATAAGATCAGCATACATAAAAGTAATCACTGTGGTTTCCACTTTTTTCCTGCTCTTGGATGTCACAGAGGGAGGATATTCTTAATATGGTCATTTCAGACACAGTTCCAGCTGTGAGCACAGAAGCCTCACCCACCTGCTTTCCAAACCTTCTATTTGCAAGTGTCAGCCAATAAGAAGACAGATGTCTTTAAGGAGTGGGTCTTAAACTGTGGGGCAGGAGCTTTTTTCCAGCTTCAAACGTGGAACTCAACTCTTAGGAGACCAAGCTGTTTTAGCAAGCAGAATGACCAAGTGGGGTAATTTATGACTCCATTATATTTTAGCCTCGATAGCCCGGGATCAGTCCACCAGGCCCTCTGCCCTTTGCCACTGCTTGACACACTGCACCTGACGCCTCCTGCCTCATGTGGTGGGCCTACAGGAGAACCAATCTACTCCTCCACAGTGAAAGGAGAAAGTTGAGGTGGTTCATACATCTGACTAGGATGCCTCCTGGTTGAGGTGTTGTAGGCATGTCCTACCGGGAGGAGGCCCCGGGGCAGACCCAGGACACACTGGAGAGAATATATCTCTCAGTTGGGCTGGGAACCCCTCTGTGCTCCCTGGATAAGCTGGAGGAGGTGGCTAAGGAGAGGTAGGTCTGAGTTTCTCTGCTTAGGCTGCTGAATCCAGGACCCAGCCCCAGATAAGCAGAAGAAAATGGATGGATGGATGCACTTTATTTTAGGCAGGAATGGGGTTTTAATGGCTGTATATGTGTTTACAATACCTATACTGTTTCCTTTATCTACCACACATACTATAAAATGTTCTAATGTAAATAATTAGTTTGAAAAGGAGTTAACTGGACTCATCTACAACAACTGAGCTTGTTCAATTTCTGCTTCAATGTGTCAATCTCAGTCTTGTGGCACTAGATCTGTTAGCCAGTGCAAAACATCACAATGTAATGAAAGTGAAATTTTACAACCTATGTGTTTAAAAAAAAGCACACATATATCATGTGATGAATGACCCCACACAATTTTCCATCCACTGACCTCACTGATGGGCCAATTTCTATTAAATATGAAAAGGTGTAGTAGAAATACATCAAATGCTAGTAAAAGTTCTTGACAAAAAAAAATCATAAATGATCCCGGTTGGTCACTTTCAAACTGTGGTTACACAAAGGTACAATAAGAGATAAGGATAATTATATTTGAACTGTGAATCATCAAAAGCAACTTTAAAAGAATCCAAAAATAAAAATCTGGACAGGGAAAAAGTTTAAAAGGTCCACTCTAAGAGTATTATGTGATGAGTTTACAGATAATGGGAAAACACTAACTATTCTATAGGCGAGCTGAAGAACAACTTTCTCAGGCAGAGGCTCATTTGATTCCGCCATGATGGAGTGGAGAGACTCGCCCATGCTAGGAAAAATCAGAAACCTACAAAAATAAAAGAAAACAAACTGAACCAAATGCACAGGTTAAAGTAAAATTCTTTCATACATTTTGTATCTGCAGCTAAAGCTCAGACCTGTACGACTCTGTATGACCAAAGCCAACGCAGGAAGGAATTCCCAGAAAATCCAGTTTGTTTTGTTTGATCCACTTTTCCACTACAGAGAAAACAAAGCTTAGTAGGAGGATCGTCACATGGGAATAAAACACTGCATGTAAGTATAGACGTGGCTTCAGTCTGAAAAGAGAAGTAAATTCAGGAAGACCTTCAATATGCATTCTTTCTAATGGCAAGCAGAGGGCGACTCCTGTGGTTTCAAACCAAAGTCTACGAGAAAATGACCCTCTTTATCACTTGCTGAATGACCTGAAAACACTTCCCTGGTGAGTTTGTGGACTTAATCAACAGGTTCTGATACAGGGAATTGTTCTGTAACTGATCTCAATGCATTTGATACTGCTGACCATAAAAGTCTTTTTCTGAGGTTTCTTACCTGTTATATGCTGATGACATTCAGTTGTATATTTTAAGTCACCAGCTGGATAGGCTGTTCACCCTAGTGTACTGTTTGGACTAGTGATTGGCTCTCAGCAATTACCCTCTCTTAAACACCAACAAGACTGTGCCCATTATCACTTTTAACTCTTTTATATCCTAAAGATTAGTCAGGCTCTTACTTCCTGTTTTTCAACCAGTAAATTTAATGTACAAAATCTTGGTTTGAGTCCTCTCTGGCCTCTTTTTGTTCCAGTTTTTCTCATTTAAGAAACATTTCTAAATTGTGACATATGGTCCATTTGGTGGAACTGGAGAAAATTATTCATGCATTTGTATAATCGCGCTTATATTATTGTATTGCCTTGTTTATTGGCTTAGATAAATTTGCTCTTTCATACCTCCAAGCAATCCACAATGTAGCAGCCAGGCTATTAACACATTCCAGCAAGCAAGCTCACATCAATCACATTTTATATTCTTTACACTGGCTTCCAGTAGGTTTTAGAATTTGTTTTAAAATTCTTGTTCTCACATATAGGCACTAAATGGCCAGGCTCCAGACTATTTTTCCCATCTTCTTACCAAGCACACTGCTGGTCGCTCACAGGCTCAGAATCTGCTAGTTATTCAGTGTATAAGATTGAAGACCAAGGGAAACAGAGCTCTTCAGTCTGTAGCACCAACACTTTGGAACAGTCTCCCACTGCAATTACATTTAGCTGATTCTGTTGACTCTGCAGTTAAAAAATGTTTTATGAAATGAAGCACCAGCCTTATTACAGGATCAGGCCTCAACTACTAGTGTTTCTGTCTTCCCACGTAGTTATTGTCAGAACAATTAGGCTCAGTAAGACTAACAAAGCATCCCAACCTCTGAAGGTGACAGAAACAAATCATCAGCAAATCATCTGCTTTTAATGAAATGCGATTAAACCTGTTTTGGGGAACTAAATCTGGTAATTAGGAGGCTCCAAAAGACAGAAAGACAATAAATCCTCACCTGATGCTGATTTAGCAGCTCTCTGCAGAAAGTTCTGCTCATTGAAGATTCTTCCATCTTTAGCTCCCTAAGAGTGAAAAACAAAAGGCAAACTTTATTAATTCTACACAGAGAAACTGAGGAGCAGAAGATACATTAAATAGAAGTAGGAAACAATTAAATTGGTCATTAATGCATAAACAGAAAAACAATTGAGCCTCTTTTTCATGAGAACCTACTCAGTTCGGGTTGACTCTACACAGTTTCGCTTGCTTTCCATTACAATTGAGTACGGCCTCAGCAAAGCAGCCCAAAAGTCCCGTGACATCATTTGCATGCAACACAAAAGGCCGCTCCATCTAGCCTCCTCTGGATTCTGACGCCAAGCAAAAAAACATTTCTGTTGACTAGTGTGTTGCCATTGCCCTAGTTCCTGGGTTTCAAAAATGGATGGTTTGATTCTTGTGAAGGAGTCACTCTAATGACTCATCCAGTGACATCACTAGTGCCATGCATTCTGTTGACCTCACATTTTTGGCTTGACTCAGCACACTTGGAACTGCAGCTGAGTAGGTACTAAAAAGACACCTGGTACCGGGTGCTACCACCTAAACTCTAAAAACGAGTCGAGTCGAGCTGAGTAGGCACATCGGCGATAGAGTTTAGATAGAGTGTAACATCTTCAAATATGCTGCTACGAGTGATTGTACCTACCAGTTTGAGGATGTGATCTGAATCCTTTGAATTGGGCCGAGAAACTGAAGAGAGAGAAAATACATCAACTGGTGCAATGCAGTGTGACCAACTAAACTCAGTCATCTCTGTGCTTTGATGAAATTTACTGAACCCAACAAACAGTTAATCGCATTTTACAAAATCACTTCTTCCAAATGATGTAAGCAAAGTTTGGATAAGAGCTTAGAGAATTTTCTTCCAGACTCTTTGGTTGCAAAAATGTTGTAGTAGCCACCCTGCACTCGTCTCAGTGCGACAGAGGACCACAAAGATCACCACGATTCTTTCACGTCAGTCACAAACTGTTCAATCATACATTTGGCTTCATTTTCACTTCTTCTCGTGATGTTGTGTTCAGTCTTACCTTCGTAGAGCAGCTCCGTTGTGCCGTGGCTGAGCTGTTTGTTCAGCTTCCACTTCTTGCCATTTGTATCCGTCACCTCCTCACCTTCAGGCAGTGGCTCCACAGAGGTTGCATGTTTTGCCTTCTTGGCTTTATTTTTTCCACTTGCTGCAAATTTATGAAAACATTTTAAAATTAATTAGGGCAGGACAAGAATCCCCCAAAAAATTATAAACCTAAATTATCATGCAAACCCAATCCCATGTGAACTTTGTATCTTGCAGTTTTCCTTGACATGCTGGTAGGTCTCGTTAGCAGAAGTTTAAAGTAAAAAAAGAAAAGAAAAAAGTGACCAATTGAAAATCTTGTATAAAGATAATTTCTGCACACTAGAAGATGGACGAGAACTTATTTTTTTTACTTCAGGTCTTTTTTAGAGTTTTAATTTATTAATACATTTAATTTATTCAGCTGAACTAGTCCACACTGAGAAGCTCCAGTTTTAATTTTTTTATTGCATCACTTCTGTCCATAATATGTCAGAGATGTTAAGAATTGAAACAGACATAAACATCTTTACACCATTTTTATAAGACCACATGCTGTAAGGCATAGTAAACACATGATATTTCAGCATGAAGTTTATTAACAGAAGAAGAGAAAAAAGTAATTAAATTATTATATCAATAAATATTCAATAGGAAATTAATGATTGATCTTGTGACAGTAATAAAAGTTCAGTAAATGTAATGATTGTCCTTCAGTATGGATGCCAGAACTTAATAAAGCTGCTGATAATGAAAACATTTAGTGATGCAAACTTCTCAATGTATGTAAAAATATGTGGATAAACGTGTGTAGCATCTGCTGTTGCATTATGAAAGGTGTGGCTCACCTTTTACAGGAGATTTTGGGACTGGCAAAGAAACGGGTGAAGAGACATCTACTGCTGAAAGCTTCGTTACTTCTTCTTCCTGCTGCTTCTTTGCAGGACTGCAAAACTTCCCTTTTCCCCTGGCTACACAACAGTCAGTGTGGATTAAAAAAAAAATTAAAATGGCAAAGAGGAGAGATAATGGAGTTTTCATAATGAACTGTGGGAATGGGCATGCAAATCAATGCTTAGGGTCACCAGATCCAGGAGATTTTGCAACAGGAGGTTCTACAACTGGCTGCACCCCAATGCCGAGTTTGAAAGTGACCATGCTCTTCTTTGGTGGTGATGCCTGCAACCCAGCGACATTATCTGTGGAAACAAGTCATTTCTAGAAATAAAGGCAACCTCTGGTTCAGAGTTTCAAACTCACTTTTGCTAATGAGCCACAAACCGGTGAAATATCATGAATAATTATGTGCCTTTCTTTTAATGTGAAGAAGTAGAAGTAAGCACAGCCAGAGATATTTTTAAAGAATTAAGTGCAATGTCAACAATATGACCCTGTGTAATGTAATGGACTCATATTTATAAAGTAAGTTAACTTCAAGTCTGTTTTATACACTTCAAGCACTGTATCAACCTCTCATCCATCCATTTAGTTATCAATTAACCTGCATATCTTTGGACTGTGGGAGGAAACCGATGTAAACTCCACACATTAAGGCCCAAGTTGGGATAACAGTGAACCTATAAAAGCACGGGGGGGGGGGTAACTTAGGTTACCAGGTTGCATGTTAATTTAATCATGCCGTTTGTGTTGAATTTAAACCTGCTAAAATTACACAGCCTTCTCATCAGTCCCTCATTTTTTGATCTCTTAACAGGAAACCATTCAACTATTTGATATCCTCTGACCTTCTTTGTCCAAGCGAAGGGTGTTGCGGGTCTTTCGCAGTGCAGGGCGAGGCGTTAACAAAATTTGAGATGCGTGAGCTGCACAAAAAGAGAAATTACATTTAAAGCTAAAATACTTTATATGGATGCCACTAAGTATTTATTATTTATTGAAATTGGGCCACCTGTATTCACCTGTCTTGTCTGCACCTGTCTTGTCTGTGGGTTCACAGCTTCTGCTTGGAATGGGGCTTGTGTTAATTACAGATGTTGCTGCTGCGTTGCTTGGAGGAGAGTTTAAACTTGAGCTCACTGGTT
>VUQK01030683.1:0-11246 GCA_015106715.1 Bujurquina vittata
ATGAAAGGGTAAAAACAAACAAGAACCTTCTGAAATAGTACAAACAAAAAAAAAAAAACAAACCCAAAAAACAAAAGTAAAACTCCAACATAAAATATGTAAAAATGAGGTGAAGTAGCAGGATCTAAATTGAGGGAACTGAAGGGCACAAACATGGTGTAACCAGGCTAACACATGTTAAAGGCAAGGGGTTTATAGATTAAATGAGGGGGTGGCACAAGGTATCAAACTCCAGCCTGATTTTAAAGCAAAGTGGCACCTGACGGATTGAGGTCACTAATTAACATCCAAACACAAGTTAGTACAAGGCAAAGAAAAAACAAAACATAAAAACACAGAGAACACACAGCTTGTGTCACAGTTTGCAGTGTTATCACAGCTAAAAAAAAACCCCCAAAAAACCACCCATCAGGATTACTGATCATTTTCGAGGAAGCAATTGCGTAACCTCTCCATAATATTATGTCTCCATTATTTCACTACACTATTACTCAAAAAAAACTTGCATAAGTGACAGCATTTACATTGTTTAAGCTATTAGAAAGCTTATAAAGACTGTTAGCCTTTCGGCAGAAAAATTAATACTAACTTTTAGTAAGTATATAATCGCATGGGGTGCAATAAGAAGAAATAGATAACCCAAACTATTTTTTGTCAAAAAAAAAGTGCTTTTATCTATTTTGACTGTTCAATCAATAAGTGGCAAGCAGTAAGGCATACTCAATTCACAAGAAAATCTTTTTAGATGTTACTGTACTATGGGTGTCAGTTTAAATGAACGGGTTCATATAAAGTGGCCTTTAATCCTACTGCACTATGTGTTAAACACAAACAGACCAGCAAAGCAGCAAACATGTTAAAGGTTGGGGTCAAAGTGTAGTCAGTGTGTATGTTAGATGGTGAAACAGGGGATAACAGTAATCACTCCATTTTTTAGTTACACTAAACTAGCTTCTTAGAATATTTTCACTTGTAATTGTAGGACTCTAGTTGCATTATTCAGGTACTGTAGGTGAGCTATTCAAGAAAATTCCCAATTCTGAACACACCTGGAGGTGTGGGTGGTGATGATTTTGAGGTAATTTAATAGAAAGTTCAATGAGTGAAAGTGAATTAAGTGACGACTAATTCCAGATTGCGAAAAGAGCACAGTTCCTCCTTGGAAGAGTAAAGGCATGTAGACAGCAGTAGCTAATATAAAGCAGGGACAGTTTGGAATGTCCAGTTTTATAGCTCAGATGCTCGGATGATAAAAATAATCAAAAGGCTGTAAAGGTTCAGGTGAGGAAGGGAAAGGGGGTGTGGCATAACCATGTAATTACAGGAAGATACACTTGCGGTCCGTTTTTCTCCAAAAACATCTATTAGCAAACAGAAAACCGATAATGAGGACTCTCTGCAAATGTCGTCTCTGAACACAGTAAATTCTAAAGACAAATTTCCTGTGTTCATGCAAATCTATGTTCATGTAACTTAAAATTTCAGCTTTTCCAAATAATTGCAGATCTGGTTAGGTTTCCTTTCAAAAAGGCAATGGCTTCACTAAAATATTAAATATTAAAGCTGCACATGCCATTATCAAATATACAATAAATACACAAATCTACAAAAAAATATATATATATTTTTTATAGTGCCAGTGTCAATATGGGCTTAGCACGAATCAGCAGTAATAGCATGACAATCCATTGCTCTGTTTAATGGCTTTTTTCAAAGTCTTGTTTGTGACACATAATTCTTGTTAATTCTGATCAATTATTTCAACTTTCAGCCATTACAATGCTAAAACAATTTGTATCTGGATATGGTCGTTTCAAGCAAGCATAGAATTCCTGCTTACAATGCTTGGGAATGTTGGGAAAGTCCTATATATCTCTGCAAGTGCTTGTTTTCCCATTATTTGTGCATAAAGGTAAGTGGGGTTAGGGGGAAAATACAATTTTATGGACCAAACTTAGAGAATAGCTACTAACTGTATCTGCACCATCAGAATGGCAGAGTGTAATATGTTGGGGTGACTCCCAGCTATCCCCCAAAAAAGTGATGCTCTACCTCTGCATCAACAGCTAACCTGTTTTTCCATGTTGGGATTTTGAGCCTGAACATTTAATTAAATCACACTACAACACCCAAACAAGGCAGCAGTGTGGCAGAAAAGCTAGAAGAGGATGAAAGAGGCTTCCATCTTCCTGACACTGACAGGCAGTAGAGGAAGTTTTTATAAAAATAAAAAAAAAAAGGAAAGGAAAGATCAGAGCGAGTTCATACATCACAAACACAAGTAGCTGAGTCAGACTGGGTCCTCAACAGTAGTTCTGGCAATGGCAGCCAGAACAGAACAGAAATCAATGATGCACTTTAATCTGTTGGAAGACGTCTTGGTCCCGTCACCTCACACTAAACTCAGCAGGTTGAGTATGCATGCATGGCAACCTGGTGATGCTAGTTTTGCTTACATATAGGCAGACAAAGGAGAGAAAAACAAAAAGCAAAGGCCATGTGCAGTGAAGCAAAATAAAGAATTAAAGACCATTTTTGTTGTTTTGACCATTTGTTGTGTTTTTTTTTTGCTTCCCATCGGAGTTGAAGGAGGCAGGTAATGTATGAATTTCAACAGGATTTGGCTTCAGTGCACTCCTTTAGAAACAGTAGTGTAATGGGCTACATTTTGTGCAAAAAAAAAACAGCAATCACAAACTGCTGCCCAACCTCTCAGCGATGTTTCTGCAGTTGAACAAAAGGAATTTCCTTGAGTTGCTGGTGGTAAAAATCCCTCATTCAGGAGTAAATATTTCTGCAAAGGTGTCCTATTTTAAAGAACTGCTGCACAAACTGTTTCCCAGTGCACTACTGACCCCAGGACATAATGCTACAGTAGCTATTCACGCAAACACACAATAACAAAATACACTAAAATACTCTCTGCTTCCTGACACAGGGCTGATTACCGTAATCAGCAGATCCCATTAACGGAAACCATAAATAAAAGATTACAATATTAAAACCTCTATGATAGGGAGATCATGGGAAATTTAGGAGATGGATGTTAGAGGTTGTCATTATTTACAGGTGTTAAATTATTAAAAATGGCTTTTATCAGTTTCTGTGTTTTCTCTTAGTGTTTCTTTAGTGGCCTCTACGAATGGGACCTTTCAGCAGCTTCAAATGTTGTCGATGTCACAGCATTAAGAGTTGATGACATCACGGCCTTCAAGGGCAGGTGACATTGTCTTGTCGAGATGTTGATGTTGTCCTGACAGAATTTTCTTCAGGGGTCCTCTGTTGTCTTGAGCAGCTCCATCAGTGCTCCCACAGCTCCGAAGTAACCCTGGAGCAAAAAGACAAATGCATGAATACACTTCTCACACACACATTCACAAGATCACTTCATTGGCTCCCAGTGCAATAGAGAATTACCTTTAAAATGCTACTATTAGTTCATAAAGCTCTCAATGGTTTGACCCCAGACCATCTCTGACTTGCTCGCTGTCTACAACCCAGTTAGACCTCTTAGGTCATCAGGTACAGATTCTTTAACTGTTTCCAGAATTAGATCCAAGTATGCTGAGAGTGCTTTCAGTTATTCTGGTCTTGTTCTTCGGAACAAGCTGCTTGCTGAACCGAGATCAATTACAACTCTGCATACATTTAAAAACAGACTTTTGAAAACAACTTTTTTTTTATTTGTACACCCCTACACTCAGTGGTATTTTTATATTATATACACACACACACATATACATATACATATATATATATATATATAGCTGTTTTCACTCCCTTAAGGCATTGTAAACCCACACTGGTTTTTATCTTATGTGTTAAGCACACTGAGTTTGCATGTAATGAAATATGATATAAACAAAATTGCCATTGCTCGCCTCATGTTCCAGGAAGAGGGCTCTTAGTTGGCCTTTAGACCAGAAGTCCATGGCATAGGCTAGCAGCTTTGTGGACACTGTGTTGATACGAAGGAAGTTCCCAACAAACACCACACGTTCGATTTTCTGATAAGAAAAAGAACAAATTAAAATTTAGAGAAACTGAGACCCATTGTGTGAGTGTGAGTGTGTGAGTGAGAGAGAGAGAGAGAGAGAGAGCGTGAGAGCGAGAGATCAAGCTTAATCCAATAATACAATTAATCCTCTAGAGCCCAACTGATATAATGGCCAATATTAGTTATAGCATTAGCTATACTTTAGCTGACATATCGGTATTGGCATTTATAACAGCTGATAAATGAAAATTTAAAAAAATAAAAGAATACCATGTTATGAGTGTTGCATAGTTTGTCCACCAGAGGGCACTCTGCAACTTCGCACTTGGCAACACAAAGGCAACAATCCAGAACCCAAATAAGTAAAACACAACTTGTAGTGATAAAACAAGATGATTTTGAAACACCACTGTCCTGTTATCTCAGTAAGGACTTAAAATAGTTACATATAACAAATGTTATTAAGGGAAATGTTTTGTGTCTGAAAGTAAAAAGTGGCTTTTTTAAAATAATCAAATATCTCTATAGGGTCTTTAAAAATCATATATTGGTTGGGGTCTAAAATCCACATTTATGGGCTAACAAACTGCAAAGTTCAAACTGCTCCCATCTTGGCCCAGGACGTTCTCGCAAAACTGATTCAAAATTGCAGATGTTTCACTTCCTAGTTAAAGAAAAATGTTTTAAAAACTCCTTCATCCTTATCATGACAATGACAATAATCCATATCATAAATTTCCATTCCCTTTTATTTTCTTTTATTCAAACGGACACTAATAAAAGGCTTATAAGCCATACAACAATAAAGAAAATATGTTAAATAAATAAATTCATTTTTAAACCATGACCACACGGTGGTGCTAGAGAGCCAAACAAGCTACCAAAGAAACTGATGAAATCTGGTAAAATACCACAGACACACAAAAAAAAATCTTATAATAAATCACGCTGTGGTGTGCCTCGATAAGTATGTAATTCTAGCAGGGTGAGTGTCTGGCTGTCAGTGTAGCTTAATCAGAACACACATAACGGTCAACTACAGGAATTAAGTTATCATGATTTTTCATGTCTAATAAGATGGGCATTTTAAATAATTTTATCATTATGGCTTTCAGAAGCCATTTAAAGAAACCCTCATATACCAATCCTATAGTGAGCGTGTGTTTCTTTGCCGCAGCTCTGCATGCAATGATAGCCCTGTACAATGCTGCTTGATCGCCATGCCACAAGGCAACACTGTAAAGAAGCTCACAGCATGCAGAAATACTCCAGACAGAACCTTCACTCAGTTTTAGCAGTTACTATTACAGTGTTGTTTTTGCTTTTGTTTTAACATTCCAGACGACTATTAAATCTAAAATAATGGGGTTTTTTTGTTTTGTTTTATAGTGTCAGCTAGTAACCTAGCTAGTAACCCACCCGCACAGCTGTGCTCAAAGGTGTGCTGGGAGGAAATCTGGTGATTTTGTTGCCGTTATAAGAAAATCAGTGTGATTTAAAACATCAACAAATCCAGAAACCTTACAAAAAAATACATATTTTTTGGCTTCCTATAAGTGCAAAAAAACACAAACAACTTCTCTCTTTTCTATGGTTAAACAGTTATACATAAATTGTGAATGAGTTTTTGACTAGCATTTGTTGATTTCATGTTTTAAGTAATCCTGACTAACCAGTAAAGTGTAGATTACTGATGTGCTGACTAAATAGCTCTGGTCAGTGTGCCTGTTTGTCAACGCTTATTCGACAGTAGATACAGTCATGCAAGTATCCGTATTGCATAGCCTTTATATACCCGTTATGGTTGATACGGTGTGTGTGTGTGTGTGTGTGTGTGTGTACCTCGTTGACTGCACACATGCGTGCTATGGATCCTATGTTATTAGTGATGGTGACCAGCGTGGCTCTGGCCAGGTCTTCCTTACTGATGCTGTCTCGCTTCTCTTTGCTCATCATGTGACCAAAACTGCAAAAGAGACCATATAAAAGGCAAGTTGTAAAAGACACGTTCCTGTTTGATGAACTCTTAACCTGTAGATTGCAAAATAACACACTGTTTGTGTTTTTCAGACAAGAACACCATAACAAGACACTGATTACAACCTGATATGTGTGATTAAAAAAACGTGTTTTTGCCGCGCTTTATGGATCAAACTTTGAACCCAGAGGTTCAGGTTTACTACACACATGCTAAACTAAGCCCGCGTGTGTGTGTGTGTGTGTGTGTGTGTGTGTGTGTGTGTGTGTGTATGTTCACTACTATGGTTCAACTGTTATTCATTTACTGGTATGTTTTTTTTTTCATTTTATTGCATTAAGCTGTGTCCCCTCATTTTAGATAATTCGTCTTCTCATCCCATCAGGTTGCAATTTACTAATTCACGTAAGAACATCAATCAGAGCTTTCAGCTCACACAAATACCACGGCCATTTCATCCACTTTACATGATTAGATTATTGATTACTCAGCTGTATATTTTAATGAGTAAATATCAGTTTATCTGGAACAAGAATTGAGATTAATTTCAGTGTTGTGCCCACATCTATGAAGTTTTTTTCCCTCAGTTTTTATTTTTAATCTGTCTTTCATACCAACAAATCTATAATTCACAGTTGTTTAACAGTAAGAGTGCAGACAGGGCCAGCAGGAGTGCAGCCAGCTGAAAGAAACGCCTATAAGATCTCCTGTGACATCTGTGACATCCTGTGACAAAAATACTGTCAGCCCCTAGTACTACCCTTCACCCTCCGAATCCGCTACAAGTACAAGTTCAAGAACACACAATCACCAGGTCTCATTAGAGATTAATGGGGTGCATCTGAGCCTCTGTGGCTTTATTCGTCATATCAATTCTAGTAAAAACTAGGAATAAGAAATTCTAAAATCATAATAAATATAAACCACTGAGAATATTGCCACTTTCTGCGATTGACTGGGCACTACTCACTCACTGAGTTGACCGTGAACATCTCTGTATACCAAAGTATTCCAGGTCAAATATGTAGCCATCTGTCTGACAGCTAAAACTTTGCCCAAACTTGGTCCTGCAACAGGATAACAATCCTAAGCACACAGAACAGCTGAGAAGAGAAAAAAAAAAAACAACAAACAAACAACCAAGGTGTTGCAATGGTCCAGTCAAAGTCCAGAATTCAATCTGACTGAAATATAGTGAAGGGACCTTAAGAGGACTGTGGATAAACGAATGCCAACAAACTTCAGTGAACTGAAAAAAATGTTGTTAAGTAGAGCTGGCCAGAATTCTTCCACAACAACATAAAAGACTGATACTGTTCAATTCAAGTTATTGCTAACAAAAGTGGTTCTACAAGCTACTAAAATCATGGAATTTATTTAATTCTTGAAATGACTGCATAGAGTCCTGTTAAAACTTGACTGCATTGGTTTTCATTGTCATGTCAGAAGTGAAGACATCAGATCAATAATCAGATAAATAAAAGATGTGCATCCTGGTCAAAGGTCAGTAATAAAAACACATCACACTGCTCTATTTACAATTCTACTCCTATTTTAGAGTACGTCTCTATTCAAATGTACCACTAAGAAAAACAGAAGAGCTTCATTTAATTGGTTCAACGTTAAAAAGAAACACAGGAGGACAATTACCAAATTAATAAAATTTGCTGGATGTTTGTCTTGCTCCATAATACCCTTTTTATGGTTCAAAAGGAGTTCAACAAATTCTGAAGTTTAAATGGATAATAATATATTTATCAATTACCATATATACATTTAGCACTGAGAGGAGAGTTACCTGGATGCTACAGCAGAGCCCTGTAGGCCAAATCTCTCGTAGTCTCCCCCGTAGATATCTTTCACCAGTTTGTCCACGTTTGTAGAATCACCTTTGCTAGCCATTTCCAAAGCCTCCTCAAATGTCTCGCAGCCTGTCAGCAGACAGCAAAGCCCCAGGAATGTACCACCTCCCAGACTGAAGGAAAGAAAAAGAGAAGAGACAGACAATACGAATTATAAATTATAGGAAAAAATGCATTTGAGACTGATAGAGGCAGTGGAAAAGGTGTGAACAGTTTAACCTTGACAGGAAGACAGTAGAAATAATGGCAATATGAACTCCAACTACGTGTCCCTTCAACTGTAAAACATGGCACCAAAATATCGTAAGAAAAATCTTACGACGTATGTTTTCTATGGCCTTTCGGTGACCATTTTAACATTCAAGATTTATGTTTTATTTACTTTAATTTATCCTCATACTGATCATCTTGCCTGCTAGATAACATTTTGGTTAATTAATGCCATTTTTAAACAGGCTATATAAATATAGTTTATTTGAAATTTGCTACAAAATAAACACCTCGTTGGTGCCTGAATAAGGAAGGAGAACCGGAGACAACATCAGACTGCTATTTTGATCTAAAATATTATACACAACTCACAACATGTAATTTCAGTTTGCTCATGTTTCTCTTCCTTGGCGAAGTGCAAACAGATTGAAATGAAAGCCTTACACACACACACACACACACACACACACACACACACACACTGATGTCATGGTGAGCAGGTGCAATACGACACACTTGCCATTTACAGAACAAGGAAGCAACAAATGACCAATGATGTACTGTACGTGAAAACCCACACAGGGATTTGCTGACTGTAGATGAAAAATAGTTTATTAGGTAAACTATGATGTCACAGAATGACAGAATAATCAGGAGGCTGGGTAAATGCTCAAATCATTGAATTTTCTTTTTAAACTTCTCTTTGTACACATCAACATGCTCATAATGGCTAGGAGGAATTTTAAGTTCTTATAGATTTTTACAGGTCATTGTGTGATCACATCTAGCTCTACTATTGCATAAGTACTAAGGTACACAAGGTGATAATAGAGGTGGTTGTTGCAATTCAAATAACTTAGTCTGGCATATCTGCCGGTCGGATCTACTAAAGCCATAAAAGAGCCACCTTCACCTTTTGTACACACTCTTGTACAAATACTTATCACACAGAACAACTTCAGTTTCAAAACACACTGTTGTACGACTTAAAATGGACTTCACCATAACAAACAGCTCTATTACTTGTATTGTTTTTGAGGTTTGAACTCTGGCCCAATTGACAGTGTATACCCGTTCCTTTCTCTTCTCAACAGCACCCATTTTCCAACACTGGCATTTTTCTGTTCAATAGATTTTAGCAATTCTGCTTCTAAATATGTGTGTGCCCCCTTAAGAGGTGCCCATACTCCTCACCTGGTCCCAGTGACCCGTTTGTAGTTGTCCTCTGAATACACTGCAAGTATGGAGACCCCTGAACCAATGTTGACCAGCAGCATAGGGAAGGGGTTGTCCAAGGTGCAGGGCTTCTTCACACAGCTCTGGGTGTCTGATGGGTTCTGGAAGTAGTAGCACTCAGGGTGTCCGTTGAAGCCGACCCGATCGACAAACAGCAGCCCACGAATCAAACAGTCCAGCTCGTCTAGCTTAAGCAGCTCCAGGTCAGCCATCTGCTCACAAATATAGGAGGTTTAAAACATTTAGATGGCACAATTTTATCTGGAAGCTCTTTCTGATGATTTAAAGTAAAATATTAAAACTTTCCTTGAAACCCTTCATTTGTTAGCTTTACTGCATTAAAATGATTTTCAAAGCACATCCACACTGAAAATGGCATTTAAAAATTAAAATGTTCTATGCCCAGATGCTCACTGTGGTAAGGTTTAAGAAATAATCTGCCTGTATGAGCATTCCTGTAAAAGAATATAACATGATAATTGATGTAAAGTATGCATGCTTGTGTCAGTGTAAACACTGAGAAGAGAACTGGTTGCTTGTAGAAAATTATGTACCTGAAGAACAGCAATAGAAAAAGCAGAACCAGATATTTGACTGATTAGAACAACACTGAGTTTAAATTGTTACAAAAGTAACATGGTGGCCATGGTGGGTGAAAAATAAGTTTGGAATTGCTGCAATAACAATGTATTTGGAAGTGGTAAAGGAATTGGGAGCAAGGTCCATTGCCAGAGGAAGTTATGGCAATGGGAAAAGTGTAACGACACAAAGATGACTGGCTATAATGTTTGGGCTTAATTTTTTATGACTGATAAGACCAATCAGCAAACGGATATGGGTGTCTGCTTCATACTTTTAAAAGCCTTGTTTGTTTTTAACACATCACAGCCTTTTTAGGGGTCCTGCTGCACTGCAGACAACGTCAGTGAATCAGATACAGGTATGCTGATACTGAAGGTACTGCCTGCACTCAAAAAAGTTAATGATTTAGAAATCACCAGAAAAAAGTATAAAAGTAAATATGACATCATGCATCACAGCAGGGAAGAATTTCGGCTGAAATTACATTATAACTAGTGGAGCAGCTACAAAGTTCTTATTTCTTCATGTTGCTGATCAGGTGATTGATGAAGGACCTACAGCTGTTTCCTGGTCTCAGTAACGGCTCCGCCTCTTTGCGCTGCAGACAGACTGCACATGAAACAGCTGCTGCTGTTGTTTTTGTTGGAAAACTGGTGGCTGCATGAGTTTAATGCTGTAATGCTTTTTATTCACAAGCATTCTTCTATATATGTTTCTACTGCAGGTCTATTTTTAGTTACTAATCAGGGATTAAAGCATAAAAAACATTTTGACGGAGCCCCTCGGTACTGAGGGGGTGGAGAGGGGAGGCTTCCGGCACCGAACGATCACTACTGCTAATGATAGCCCACGCTAGCAAACTGGTTACAGCGATCCTTTCTGGTGGCTTCAGCTGTGGCAAAGAAAAAAAAATAACAGCTGACAGCCTCTGTAAAGCGAGCGCAACACATGCGCGCGGGCGCACACACGCACACTCACAGCACAGAGCAGCAGGGGCGTGGAAAAACTCGTAAACGATCCACTCAGTGTCGCTTTTTTCCAAGCCAAGCGCGTTCATGACCGTAGCAAGATCACAGCTGCACATTGTGAATGAACCTGCCCGTGCTCTATGGGAGATTGCAAATTGCGATGAAATGATACAGGCGCAAGCGGCGAGATAGCAGCAACCTAGCCGGGCAGAGTGCAATCCTGTTTGCTAAATGCAGTGACAGCAGAGTTCGGAAAATGAAGAGGTGAAATCCTCAGCCCTGCGCAAGTGCATCTCAGCGAGGCGGAACGCGGACTGTTTATCTAGAGTTAGTGGGGTTAGGTTAATTGGTGACTTGAAATTGCCCAACGGTTGTCCATCTCTCTGTGTTTGACCTGCAACAGGCTGGTGACC
>VUQK01030684.1:2124-16071 GCA_015106715.1 Bujurquina vittata
AAAAAAAAACAACCACCCATTCAAAAAACCCCAAAAAAAAAAAAAAAACCAGGGTACATCTGGACAGGCTGTCAGTTCATCACAGGGAGGCGGCACGCCATCAAGCCGAAACCCCAGAAATGTGACAGACATGCAGAAATAAAACAATGACAATTAGAAAGAGTAGAAATAAAATGAACTTCTGCCATGCCAGAGCACACCTTCTCATCTATCAAACACACTGGTGGTTCTGTTATGACTTTGGCATGCGCGACTTCAGATGGAACTGGCACACAGGCATTTGCTGCTGGGAAGTATCGTGGTGAGAGAGAGCGACGGACAGGACCGTTCTGTTTGCTCAGATTCAGCCACGCTATTCAACAAAAGCGATGCCGTCTCATCATCCAGCACATTGGCCACCAACAATCCTAAACATATAGCTGAGCAACAAAGGAGTTTTTTTTTTTAAAGCCTAAATCAGTTCTTGAATGGTAGAGTCGATAACTTATTATGAATTAGACTCAGCTGCATTTCACTAGCTGAAAGGAGCAGGATAAATGCATAGAGGCCCCCCAACATTCTAGAGCTAAAGGTGGCTGCACTGAAAGCATTTGGGGATAGCATCAAAAAAAGATAAAAAATGTTGAGAAACTGAGGGATTTTTCGCAAAATGTGCTTCACTATTAACACAAACCTTTTCAAATCAAAGCATTTATTTCAATTATGTCATTAATAGCCTGAAAAAAACAACAACAACAAAAGTGCAACTTTCCTAATACGTGTGATCTGAATTGCTGGACTGGACTCCCTTTGTCTTTTTCCACAAAAGAACCCCATGGCAGCAATTGATTACTGTTCTGCTGATTCCTGTAGACCTGCTGGGTTGTGCAAATGCCTTTAGATGTGTGGTGCATTTTTAATGCGTCAATGGGGACCTAAGGCAGAATTATTATGGACTAAATTACAGCCACATTACTCCGGTAGTGGAAAAATTATGTATTTTTGAAGCTTTTAGCTGCAGTTCTTGACATTGGGCACGGCACATGGTTGATTCCCTAAATAGTAAATGCCACGTGATGGATGCTGAAAACACACACTGACTTTTTATCTGACATCAGCGATATAATTCCACCTAATATCCTGAGATCTGGACGACTGGTGAAAGGGAGAGTCCCTTTCATTACTGAGCACTGTGTTTGTGTGGTGTCAGAAGTTATCATCATCATCATAGTAAAATAAACGTGGTTTTGAGACATTTTAATGAGATGCTATTGTGATCAGAAGGGTGACAGTGAGTTTCATTAAAGGTTGTTGCACACAATGTGCACTTGATGTCTGAGGAAGATCAATTTCCGGTGCAGGGGAGCACAAGTTGTGTAGTGCTCCACACCGGTCACATTGTGAAGAGAAACTGTTTGAGTTAACACACTGAGACCTGAAGTGCACTGAGCCCAGAGACGATGCGTCCTTGCTGCACAAAGGTTGGGCTTTATTTTTGCAGCACTTCCTTGAGCGCTGTCATGCACCACGGTTTGGCTGTGAAACTGAAGCTGTGGCTGACCAGGGCAAAACAAAATCACCCGAATAGCAATGAGGCTTCCTGTTACTGTCAAAGAAATGCATTCCATTATACAGCTGCATTTTGAAGTCTAGAACGGGTGAAACCTCACAGCGCTGATAAAACACTGATCTGTGAAACCTCAAAGTCCAATCATCTAAAACAAGCACACCAAAACCCCAAAAAAAAGAAACAAGTGTGTTTACAAATGCTGTTCCCATTATTCCCATGTCTCTCCCTTTTTTTTACATTCTGATGAGCTTAACTGACCTTCAGGTGATGCTAATCATCCGTAGCTAATTACTGGCCTACCTGAGTAAACAATGTGTTTTTCCATACTGCAATCCAAACATTAAGCATCACACTCAAGTGGAAGGTTGTAATTAGTCAGATAACAATAATTAAAGTTTGAAGTAGAGACTGGCGGCTACTAGAAAGGACTCTCTTACATTATTAATGATCTAAAGTGATATTTTCTAAACAGACAAGGGCATCTTGAGTTGTAAGTAAACTCCATGCTGTGTTTTTAAGAAACTTCAGTTGAGAGTTAATCTCCAAGGACCCAGGGAGAGGTACAGACTTAGGCCATAATTCTCATTAAGCACATACGAGCATTCCCATGTAACTGTTTTGATGTTATCATGAGAGTTTTTTTTTTACTTACTTGATAAAAAAGCACTAAAACTGAGAAGCTGCTAAATTCTGTGGCTAAAATGCGACGCTAATACGTACAAAATTTGTTTCAGTTCGACAGCATATGCGGAGATTTTGAGATTTATGCCAAGATTAATGATTCGTTTGAATTCACTTGCCTTTCCAGCACTGCTTAAATAATAGCAAAACAAAGGCGCTTCTCTGCAAAGATCAGTAGGCCACGTTTGTGACAAACACAGCACGGAGCAATAATGAGCCATCACTTCGGTAAGTTGCTTGCCTCCTGGTCAGAGTCCAGCTCCATCTGGAGTGTCTTGGAGAGCACTTGGAAGTGGTGCTCCTTGTTGTGCACAGGATGAGAAATTCAGCTGAACTATATCAAGCACAGCCATAATATGAAGTTGGCCAGTGAGCCAACCTGTAGGGAAACATGAGACAGTAAAGCCTGGGGCTAGCTGCTTAGCAGCCAGATAAAGATAAAGCTATTAAGAGTGAGATGTTTACTTTAAAAATTAATCAAGACTAGAATTTTTTTGAATGCTTTGGGCAGCTTTAGCTTTAAGCACAACTTTTCGATCAGTGATCAATGGAAATATAGTGATTTGGGTTCTGTAGGATGATGACTTTCCCAGTTTTAAACTCACTAGAAAAGCTCCTGTCCCTAATTCTAAGATTTAGCCCGAATAAAGCCAATCTTCTATCCTTCGGGCAGTGCAGTGGTTAGCACTGTTGCCTCACAGCAGGAAGTTCCTGGGTTTGAATCCACCACCCGGCCAGGGCGTTCTTGCTGTGTCTGTGTGGGTTCTGTCTGGCGGTTAGTAGGCTTAGCTTAACTGGTGAGTCTAAAGTGTGATTTCCCAAGTGCGAGTGGTTGTCTGTCTCTCTGTGTTAGCCCTGTGGCAGAGTGTACCCTCCCTCCCAGCCTATGGAGGCTGGGATGTGTTCCAGCCCCTCCACGACCCTAAATTGGATAAGTAGAAGAAATGAATGAATTTGCTTGCTTTAATTCTCAGTAACTTGGCTTATAACCATACAGAGCTGAATAGGAACAGGCAGCAGAAAACGCCCGATGAGGGAATTCACTGATGACTTTTACTCTTTCCAGATGTGACATTGACAATTTAGAATGAAACTCTAACAGCTGATTTATTTATTCTTTAACAGAATGGGGACTAGTACCACTTTTGTTAAGTGGCCAATGGATAGGTATTAGCAGCTAGTGGAGAAGAATGGACAGAGTATGGGTCACAAATGAGGAGTGAGTTCCTGTTTCAGCAGAATCTTTTGATAAAACTATGCTCTCTTATGACCTGTTTTTGAGTGTTATTTTTTTAGGTCTCTGTATGCCGGTTCCATGGGGGTGGGGGGGGGCATCGCTTGATTCAAATCATTCATCAACTTTGTGTGAAGTGGATAAGCATGATTTGCCTGTGTATTTTGTCTCACTTCATCTTCCCGTTTGACAGACCTGCTCTACCGACCTCATCGCTCATTTTGTGCAAACCTGCCCAATGAGTCACTTAGCGGTGAATTGGAATCCCCTTAGCCTATGAAAAACATTCAAACTAATTTATTGTTGGGCACCAAAACGATTACTGTATTGTCATTTTGCTTTCAGCACGAGTTTTCTCGCAGGACTGGAGCAGTTAGAGATGAACTAAAACATGCAGAAAATATTAATTCTAGACCGCTATCATTCCGTTCCTATCCATCCCTCTGAGGATGCTCACAGCTAATTTGCCCTTGAAGCTACATTTTTATTGTTAAGACTGGAGGGCTTTTCTTTCATCTCAGGCTTGCCTGTGCTGCACATTTGGAGTAAGCCTGATGTATGTGCAGTGAAAGGCCAAATGGAGCTTTGCATTGAGAGGGAATTGGATATGCTGCCAGATTCTCACATAGAATACATCCCACAGTTTGGCTGCTATGTTTGGCTAACGTGGAATCACGTAGAGAAGCATCCAGGATATTCGGCTGTCATTGGGCAGTGAATGTCTCAATAAAGGTTACCCCAAGAAGTGTACAAATTCACTCTTTGTTAAAGGAGGGATTTTCAGAGGTAAATGAAACTGCTTAGTTGTCATATACACTGAAACGAAATCTGTAACAGATGAGTAAATGTAAACTATATGATACGATCCAAGACTATGGCTTAAAAAATAATAATGAAGAATAGGCAGACAGGAGGTTTAAAACTGTTACTTTTTCAGCCTCAGCAGTTCATTTAATACATTACTGCATATTACATCACCATGTATTATTGTAATGAGCATTTTTCTCCTCAGAGTAGATTTTATTTTTCTCCTTTCATTTAATTTGTGGAAAGACACAATTAAGGTATTGGTTATATTACCAATTCAATTTTATTCATATATTGCCAAACAACAGTCACCTCAAGGCACTTTCTATTGTAAGGCAAAGACGCTTCAGTAATACAGAGATAAGCCAAATAGGCACTGGTGACAGTGGCAAGGAAAAACTCCCTTTTAACAGGAAGAAACCTCCAGCAGAACCCGGCTCAGGGAGGGGCAGACTGGTTGGGATGAGGGGAGAGAGACAGGACATGGGTTTATGAGATTTTCAAATCGTTGCATTGTTTTTTTTAATTTACATTTTACACAGTGTCGCAACTTTTTTTTGGAATTTGGGTTGCATAACAATGACATTTTTTAAAATAATAAAATAAGTAATGCAATTTAAAAATAAAACTGAGCTTTAGTGTTTGACATTATCTATATGTTATTTAGGTTTTGTTTTAATAATGAATTTTAACTGCCAACCATTAACATGTAGAGGATGTCGTGCACAGTAAGTTGACGCGCTGCTGGTCAGATGAACAGAGCAACCCGTATGGAGACCTGAGACACAAATCATAGGGCAATAAATTCTACAAATGCTTCCTGGTGCTTTTATGGCTTTCGGTGTGCACTCGTGATGGAGGCTAAACAAGATGAACACAGAAACATTTTTAATCATCTCAGAGCTGTTCTCATCTGTCTGTGGTGGGGCAGTAATTGAATGGTTTAAAGGGTTCAAAAGTGTTCAGACTTAAAATTAACAGCCTAAGGTGCAGCCTCTTTGACACTCCCAGTGTAAATTATGTCTTTAGTTTCCACTGATCCGTTCATTTTCTTTAACCGCATATCTAGCAATTCTCCGTCCTGCCTGTCACCATTGAACATCGTTAAAAAGTGATTTAACAGCTTGTAAATAAACAATCGGAAACATGAAATAAAAAATAAAAAAATAAAACGGCAGTTTAAGCAAGTAGTCAGGTTTAATAAATGGGGCAAATTCCACTGTGAGAGTGGAAAGTTCTGCAGAGGATCTATTAACAATGTGCTAATTTATAAACAAAGATGCAGCCAGTTAATTTCAAGAATGACTAGCTTTCAACCAAGAGCAGAGCAAATTAGCAGGTCATAATCATCAGATGGAATAAGGGAGCAAGCTGTCTGCTAACCTAAATAATGTTAAGACATGCGTGTGTTTCTCTCCGGAAACAGCACGGCAATTTAGATCAATTTAGAGGACCGGGATTAAAAACGATTCCACCACATGAACCTGAATTTGTGTTTGCGTAGAAGAAACCTACACATTGTGCACTGTCAAATCGTGAGCCATCAGCGTGTTAATGATGTTGCTGTTTTTTTTGTATGTGTGTTTTTTCCCAGCAGGTTGTGTGAGGCTGAAAGCATTTATTGAAGTTAGTGTTATGTATATTGTAACATTCAGACATCAATCTAACATACTTCAGATCTGGCTGATTCCCAAGATTGGTTCACATTGCAAACCCATCGCTCACTGTAAAAAGTACAAGAGGCATCCTTGTATGTGCCTTGCATCGGGATTCCTCTGATCTCCCTCTCTTTCTCTGACACTTCACTGCAAGTTCAGCTCAGTTCTGTTACACTGAAATGCCATTATTAGCGAGGAGCTGAAATTTGTGGGGCCTGGCTCTAAACATGCACGGTGAGGACTCGGTGAAGTTCTGGCACCGCACTCTCAGCTTTCAGCTGTCCACCTGCGCCAAACGGGCACTTGTTCTGATAACTCCTCCTCGTATCCCAAATAAATGAACATTCCTAACAACAACTGTTAGAACCACATTTGACGCAAAATAAGACGTGCTTTTCTTTGGCAATAGTCATGTTTGTTTGATTCATTTAAATACTCTCCTTCCAGAATTTCACACAGACAGAGAAATGCACGTGTAAAAAATGATGAAACACAGTAACTCTGCACATGCCTTCAGCCCCAACCACTGCTGCTTCTGCTACTGCACTGGCCACTCCCACCGGGAATCAAAGGCATTTTGTGCTGAAGAGAACACTGTATGTCTGGTAAATAGCTATATGGATTTTTTAAAATAGTGCCATATTGCTAACCCATACCAAATACACTGTGTACACATTTATTAGATAAACTTTGTTGGATTAACCTTTACTCTAACACAAACTGTCTGCCAAGTGAGTGTCAAATTGGGTTTGCTTGTTTTAATGATGAAAATACTGCATATTAGAACCAGTTATATGTAATGAAGTAAATACAAAATATGTGCAAGACCATCTTGAAGGTTTAAGTGTTTGTTGAATGTAAATTCTCTTAAATGCTGTATTGTCTTAGATTTTTTTTTTTCCGTAAAGCCCTTTGTGACTCGCATGTGTGAAAATCTGCTTTTAAATAAAAATTGTTTGCTTGGTAATCTCATGACTGCTGACTGCATAAATACACATAATATTAAAGAATAGCTTGATGCTTGCTAAAAACATATTGCAGCAGTTGCATAAGTGGTGATATTTTGGGCTTTTTGACCTGTGGTTACTAAGAATCCGTGACAAGTGGCATTTCGGCCTCTGCTCTTCAGTGAGTGGCAAATGGGTGATGAAGGTTCAACTTGCCAGGTGGGAAAGCATTTCAAGCAGGGAGAGTGGGAACTAGAGTCACCTTGCCTAGGGGGCAAACTTATGCACTTTCTGGAGTAACTCGGTGTTGGCGCTGAGGATGTGGCGTCAGTGACTCATGCTGGCCCAAGGCCACTGGAGTCTGTCACCTTCAGATGGCCATTTGCCCAGTGGTGGAGAGACACTTTGTCTGCTGGTGCTCACAGGGTGGGCCTCACATGAGCAGGTGGCACAAAAACATGCCAACGGGGATGTCTTTTTTTGGCATCACTCTTTAATAAACATGGAAATCTTAGAATATTTCCATTCTGCACTGAAGGCATGGACTGAGCTGATTTTTGATTACAGATGGGTGTTTGAGACATTTGATATCTTTTATGAAAAAGTGACAGCAGCACTTATCCCTTAATTATTAACCCTTGACTCATTACGCTTAAAGAGTTGGGAGGCAAAAAAAATGCACAAACATAGTTCAGAGCATCCACAGCGATGTGACATTAGACATGTACGAATTTGTGTGCCTTTATATATCATTCAGCTACAAAGAGCTGAATGGTGTACGGGTGAATCCTTGGTGGTGTGCCGGGTTATTAATCGAGATCATCAATAACAACAGGCTCTGTTTCGTCTCGTGAGGGGATCATTCGTCATGTGAGGTCAGTTGAACCAGGCAAGAGAAAATAGGGCAGATCTGGTCATTGTAAGCAAGGTCTTGTAGAACTGGAAATTTACTACACCCTCTCTAAAGTGACAAAGTGCCATAACATCAGCCATGCTCTGGTGTGAAATTACAGCAGCATGTTTCTGCCTGTGGTCATGTGCATGGGTGACAAATCCAATCAGATATTAGACATGTCTTTTTTCCTGTATATGGTTTTTTTTTTTGTATTTTTCCACCCTTCTTGTCTTTGCATTTGTGGTTAAAAACTATAACTGGAATTAAAATATCCTTGGCCTGGAACACAGAAGGAATTTAAGTGCAAGAAGTTATTTTGTTTAAAAACAATGCACTATTGTGACGTTAACTGACTATTCTTGAAAATGATTTCAAAATAAATATGTGTATATATAGAGCTACACGTTATTTATTGACCTGTTTCTTGTGTCTTTCCTGCCTTCTACACAGCGGCATTTCAACACTCTTTACATGTGGTTGGAGCAGTCGGTCGTATATGACATCACTCTCCAAACGATAATCAAATGTTACGAGCTGCTTTCTGATAGTTGCCTACATTTATCTAACAAATGTGTTATGGCAGTGTTATGAAGCTGGTCTGAGGACCGGTTCACTCACATTAATTCTGAGCACTTTAGTTAATAAAAAACAACAACCTGCAACTAGTTTCCTTCAACTGTCCAATGTAACAAAAAGAGGAAAATTCGAAAAAAGAAACTAACTTTGAAAGATTCTGACCTGATTTAGTGCTCAACCTCAATAAGCTTCAGACACACTTTGGAGTGCATTTTGTACTGAAGGAGAGCTGTGCATTGTGTCCCCCATTTCTTACAAGTGGGTTCCAATGGGAAAAGCGTCAGACCCACTGAGGGTAGTAGGAAAAATTGTGGCCTCCAAAACCTATACTCACATACACATGGGTGCATTAGTATGGTTCTGAAACAGACAGGAAAAGTTTTCAAATCAAGAATGGATCTGTTGAAAGTGGGTCTCGTTTTGAGAGCATTTTAGTAACTTACTGATATTCTTGGGAAGGAAACAATATCACAGAACAAACAAACAAAAGCCTCTGGCATATACATTTATTTGGTTTCCGCTAACAGGGCTGTGTTGTTTGTCATGGCTTGTCAACTAAAATCTAATTACTGACACTGCTGTATTTGCTCTCACATGATTGGAACATTAAATCAGTGGCATTCCCAAAACCAGTGAGCTAATACAATACAGGTCAGTTTTGACTGCCTCTGCATATTTTTCTGCGGCATGGAAGGAGTGTAAACCCACCCATCGTTTTCCTGTTAATTCAGCCAGGGTGGCATGTACAACATATAATAACTTCCTTATCATGTATTCATGTGCCAGTGGTTTTAGCTCATTCTTTTTATTTAAAAAAATCTGGATATTATTACTGACTCATACAGTACACAGTATTATCTGATTCCCACTCTTTCAAAATACTCATCAGATGTTATTTTTTATTCAACAGATTGGGTTTACAGGAATTTAGCTATAAAATGATCAGCATCTGTGCAATGGCTCATGCCAGTTCCATGTCAGAGGTGAGTGTTTGATATGTGGTATGTGTACAAGGGAGAAGTTCAAGTTCAAGTTATGTGGCACAGTTTTATGCAAATGCACTCTGAAGAGCTGTAGAATAAAACATTGCAACAAAAGCAGCGAAGAGCTTCTTTCTTTCAGTCTGCAATGACTGAATGATGATGATGTGTGTGCTATACACTCATGTAACCACCATACAGTATGTATGGTGGTTACATGAGTATGAAACACCTTGACCTTTATTAGCAGATATGTAAACCATATCTAATCCAATTTGAAAGGAAGCTTCATTTTAATGAATAATCCCCTCCCAGGGCACTCATTTGTGCAAATTCTGCAGTTTTTCTTTACATTTCTGCTAGGATGCCCTTAACCCAGGAAGCTGCATGTAATTATTTATTTTTTTCTCTAAGATTAATGATTGGAAACACTTTTTCTTTTATTTAGCCTGTCCAAAGTTTACTAGACTTAAAGCAGTGACTTGAATTTTAAGATGGAATCATGGCAGAAAAGAGAACCATTACTATACATGTTGGTTTAGCTGTACTTTTTGTACACACATTGTGAGGACTGAAGGACTTACTACATGACGATATTAGTCTTTAGCGTTAATAGTCTTAAGCCTGTTGTCATAACTTTTTATAAACTGGTGTGTGCTTTAGCAGCAAACACTATAAACTCTGCCTTCACACACATGTGAGCTTGAGGGACATCCCTTTCTTGATCCATAGGGTTTAATATGTCAGTCCACCCTTTGCAGCTATAACAGCTTCAGCTCTTCTGGGAAGGCTTTCCACAAGGTTTAGGAGTGTGTTTGTGGGCATTTTTAACCATTCTTCCAGAAGTGCATTTGTGAGGTGAGACACTGATGTTGCCTTGCAGTCTCCACTCATCCCAAAGGCGTTCTCTCGGGTTGAGGTCAGGACTCTGTGCAGGCCAGTCAAGATATTCCACGTCAAACTTGCACATTTGTGTCTTTATGGACCTTGCTTGGAACTAAGGGGCAGAGACCAACTCCTGAAAAACAACCCCACACCGAAATCCCTCCTCCACCTAACATTTCACTTGGCACAATGCAGTCAAGACACGCTACGTTCTCCCATCAGCTGCCAAACCCAGACTCACCCGTTGGATTGGCAGGTGGAGAAGTGTGATTCGCCACTCCAGAGAACACGCCTCCGCTGCTCCAGAGTCCAGTGGTGGCGTGTTGTATACCACTGAATCCAATGCTTTGCTTTGCACTTGATGATGTAAGGCTCGAATGCAGCTGCTCGGCCATGGAAAAACTAGGATTTACACTTACATATCACGCTTTCAGCGTGTCCCAGAGCACTTTATCCTTCCTCTAACGTGTTCACAGAAATCAGGTTAAAACAACAAAACGTACTCCCTGCACTTTATCGTTTTCATTAGCATGTGCAGGTTTCTGTATATAGTGTAATCTGTAGATAAAAAAATGGTTTTCAGTTTCTCTGTGGGTTAGTGCACATTTTAACTATTTTCTTTGGTTATTATGGATTTCTTTCATACATATTACTAACATTAGGGTTTTGAAAATGCTATTGCTGCATAGTGAGTTGAAATATTCCACAAGACAGTATTACAGCATGTATAAATGTAAAGATATCATCAGGTGGACTTTTTCTATTATAGGTCATAAAGAGTTAAATGAAGATCAATTTCTGGCTGTCAACATCACTGTCAGTTTCTCTAATACATATTCATTACCGCGAGGTACAAGGTTTATGAAACTGATCAATATTCATTTACATTTTTTTTTCTAGTAATTCCTTCTTGTTTGTTCTGTTGAATACCAGCAAAGCACTCTTTCACTAGGTTACAGGTTGGAAAATCCAGCGGTACAAACCGGTTATTCATAAAATGATGTCATATGTCGAGTCTAGTGGTGCTGCATCTTTTTCCTGTGCAAGTCATTGTGTGAAATATTTACAGCCACATGTGAGTAGATTGCAGATTGCAGTCAACCGAGTTCTGCTTTCTTACTCTTCCCTATTCAAGCGCATAAACCTGACTACGGTGTTTTAGTCAGCCAAGAATGATCAAGAACATTAAATTGATACTATAACCCATAATGGCCACAGCCAGCTGGCATCATTCGGCTTTTTACTGTCTGTGTTAAAAAAAAAATGTTCACACTATATCTTAACATTAAGTCAACAAGCGCTGAGGATATCCAGAACTTTCCTGTCAGGAAAGCGCTGCTGTTTTTTGCTGGCGTTAGTTACTGCTAGACGTCTTTGAAGTGAATTTATCATTGTTGGACTCTGAAGCTTCGTGAATAAACTCATACACATGTAATCAAGCTGTTTATCAGAGGTACAGTAAAGTGTAATTTTTATGACACTCTAGCCTAACAATGACTGTCAAAATGTTAGCTTATGACTAGCTGTTGTTGTTGTTGTTTAGTTGGCTCGTCAGCTGGCGTGTCTGCGATGCTGACAATAAGCAATGGCATCAAAATTGGGAATGAGTAACCATGTTTATGCATGTTTTCATGTGTTAGAGCCCTGACTTCAGTTCAGGAGATGAGGCTTGAGGACACAAGAACACGACTTCTCCGCTTTTGGTGTCCTACAGTACATATGTGGTCAGTCAATAGCCTCGCCAGCCACTGTATTCAAATATAAATACACTGTATTTTTAATGGAGTAATTATAAGTTTATTAGATGACATCAGTTGGTTGGAAGAGCTAATTAGACACTAATCTATGCATATTTAATAGTACAATGTCCCTTTTTCTCAACACTAAATAACTTAAAAAATTACTGACTGTACCTTTTAAGTAAGATATTCCTCTGTTCCATAATAATTTCAGCTGTCAGCACCAGACCTGAAATATAGGTTTTACATCTTGTACCTAATGAGGTCTTTATCAAAGCAACATTTCCTCAGTCTTTCATTAAGTATGCATAAGCCTAAAATCAGGTGTTGACATAATATTGCCCTGGGAGTTCAGTGAAGAATATGTTATGTGCTTCAACCATTTAATATCGAACTGTGTTCCTTTGAATCCCCCCCCACCCCCACCCCCTCATATTGCATCATCACTTTCTTGTTTAGGCAGTATCTCACACACAAGGAGGATGCATCTACACTAGCAAGTACTAGCTGTGTCTTTTTTTCTCTAACATTGATTCACTTTGAACAACTTCAATTTTGAATGATGTTCCATGTCTCTTTCCAACACCCCACTGTGCTTGCACCTCACCAGCATTGCAAGTTGGAGGCATAGCAAAATGCCAGCCCCTATTCGGTTCTCTCAAACAGCTACTAGCTATCTTGTCCCTCTGAAAAACACAGATGAGAAAAAACCAATGGGTTAAATTTTGACATTGCTGACAGCCAATCTTTCAGCAAAACCGAAAAATGAGAGAGAAACACATGTAAATTATAATTTTTTAAAAAATTTAAACATTTACTGTCGCTCAAGACATGTTTTCATTATTGTTGTTTTTCAAAATATTTATGCACGTTATTCAATAAGTTTAACCTTAGAAACAATTCCCAGTAAAAGCTCGATTTTCTTTTCTGTTCCGCATTTTCAGTTAGACAAATATTTTCAGGCATTTAAGGTTTGTTGTCATGGTTTTTTGCCTAAATTAGGAAACTAATTAGAGAACATTCAAAAAGAGAACCATCATAATGCTGTCCTTCAGTTTGCATCAAAGTGCCATTGTAGTGCCATGAATATGTTGAGTACCCATACAGAGTACAAAACCTTCTCTTTAACTGTCATGTTTGAAAGCTTGAAAGCCTTCCTCATCTTTTCAAGAGCAGGGATTGCTATCATTTGTCTTGCAAAGCTTGAAAGCTTGCAGCTTCTTTTCTGAGCTGAAATTGCTATAATTCATTGGACAATAAACAAGACAAAGCTGAAGTCTTTGACAGAAGTGTTAGGAATGCCAGTAAAAAAAAAAAGTATGGGAAAGAAAACACGATGCTTGTGTTATCGTAGAGAGAATGAAGCCAACAGACCATCGTGACTAATTTAAGTCAGAAAATAACAGGAACGCAGCAATAATGTCTCGCTTTAAGTGTTTCACCGATGGAGAATAGCAACCACCTTGACTCTCTAAACAAGCTGAATGTTTGCTGTTGCTGTATGTACAAAAGAATTTCAGTATGCCTTTACCTGTATGGTTCTACTGAACAGGTTAGGGGATTGTTAAGAATACACTATTCATCAGTGGCTCACTCAACTGCACCTTTTTTGAGTGAAGGGCAAATGCCTTTTGGTCAAATACACTAAACGTTCATATCAATATTAATTGGATTTTCTCTTTATCGTCCCTCTAGTTTAGTTAACTTCGTGAAAACAGAAGGAAAAGACACAAAAAAGAAGTCTTTTTAATGTGGATGTCGAGTAGTGTAGTTTTCTTCTGCAGTAAGCTCGTACTGTGGGACTTCAGTTTTTAACTGAATTTCATTAAAAAATGAAGTAAGTAAACATGGCTTTCGAAGGGCTGAGAAAATCCACACCTTTGGAAATACCTTGTCTGCAGGAATTAGCAAGTACAAGACATGTTTGTACCCCCCCCCCTTTTTTTCCCCTTCCCTTTATTGATTTGCCATTCACCCCTTTTTTACCATCCATGGC
>VUQK01030686.1:3736-15433 GCA_015106715.1 Bujurquina vittata
AATAGAGATAAATGGAAAGAGTGGAAGGAATTGGGACAAGATGCCAAGCACATGAAATAGTTCATGCATCACTCCAGTGATGGATTACTTTTAAATCTTCTTTTAACAAACCGAAATCTGACATATGCGCTTTGAAGTCCATTTGATTTCATTTAATCTTCTGAATTGTTAATTTACTGTTCACGCCGCCTAATTTTATGCCTCCCCTCTGTAAAAATATTGCACCGCTTCCCTGCCTTTCCTTATCTCAGAGTAGCACCCGCTCACGTCCTGCCCTCTGTCCTCCAGTGGTCCGCTTTGGATCCAGTATTCACCTGCTTTGGTCCCTTCAGGCTGGCAGCCATCATCACACTGGCCAGCTCACATTCAGACAGCTCTTCGTGGATGTATTTATAATTTTAGGCATGGGATCCTCTCTGTAAGGGCTTCTCCTGTCTGTCTGGCAGTTATGAATGACACTTTGTTAACACATCACACAGTGCTACACACATTGCCAAAAGGGATACTGCAGTTATTGGGAGGTAGTAGCAGTGTTAATTAGTGGTTGTTGTTTTGGGGTTTTTTTCTCAGCAGCATCTAAAAGCAGCATTCACTGATTTCAGGACAGGCTGTGCACGTAGGGTCAACGAAAACGATTAGGAAATGGAGTAAATGATCTTATTTCACTCAGGGCAAGCAGAGTTTATCAAATGCCCACAACAATAAGCTGGTTATAAATCAGGCATTGTTTTCTATGAGGCATGAATCAGCTTTTGAGAGAGGCACAAACCTGCATTTAGCTTTTAGTGGTTTCAGTTAACAGCTACAAAGAAATCTGACTTTTAATGTGCATTAGCAGATGGTGTTGTAAAGTGACTCAGCATTTTGGGCCATTTACTGTGCAGCTTAAAAATTGTGATGAAAACAAAACGCATATTAAATCCATGCATAATAATAAAATGACTTTTTTTTTTGGGCTGGCGGGTGGCAATTCATCATAAGTTTGCAGCTTATCACGAGTTTAAAAAAAAATGGCCGCTTTTCACTGCGTGATTCAGCCAAGTGTTACTTTTGTAATTGACCGTCCTCACAGGCTAACGTATCCTGTTTGTGATTTGACGTCATTGTTTCGTTAGTTGGTCTAAGTGAATGCTTTTGGTATTTGATATGGTTTAAAGGGTTAAAACATTCACTGTGTTTAGAGCATATCTTGAGCGTGTGCGTGATTTAAACCAGCAAAGTAAAAAGTAATGTGCCATTTTGTTGCCTTGCAGCACACTGTGGTTTTATCAACATCAATTTCCCACCATCAGTGGTGAAATCTACCCTGAAAAAGATTTTATTGGGGATGCCAGCCGCTTTATCCCCGAATGATTTCAAGAGCATTCGACTTACTCTGTACATCATCACATCACACCGCAGATAACGATGGCACACATTTGCAGGAGATTCACTGCAGCTCAGGATTCCACCGAGCTACCCCACCCCACTTGTTTCTCTTTATTATATTTATTGGGTGCTTTTATCCTACCAGTGCGGCTTATTTAGATCAAAATGCTGTCTGGTTTAAAGTTAGTTTACCTGCAGCGAACAGCGGCCAGTCCAGCTGTGAAGTGCAAACTATATATAGGTATTATTTCCTTTTAGCTCCTTTGCACTATTCATCATCTCATTCTCTGACAATTCAGAAAATGAGATGAGAGTGGGAGTCAAATCAGCTTTCTGTGCAACACATGTTGCTTCTAAATCCTTATTCAGTGACTGTGAGAGCTAGAAGAAAGAGCTGCTTGGCATCAGACATGCGATTCACCAGAGCCCCTGAAGTGTCCCTGCCAATAACCGCAATGAAATGCAAAAAAAAAATGGATGTGTATTGGTATCAAACTGCTCGGTCAAACAGCCCCCTAGATTCAAGGGCTGAACTGTTCTAATCAATAATGGTTTGATAACTTGTGCATATAATAATAGATCCACTGCTAATTTTAGGGGGAAAATATCTCAGTATATAATTACTGTAGCTACTAGTTACTAAAATGTCAAAATCTGGATGAGAGGCTGGGAGGGAGACAGATAACCATTCACACTCACATTCACACCAATCACCAATTAACCTAACCCCTCTAACTGCTTGTCTTTGGGATGTGGGAGGAAAGCGGAATACCTGGAGAAAAGCCATGCAGGAATGGGGAGAACATGCAAACTCCACACAGAAAGGTCCGGGCCAAGGTGCAGTCAAACCCGGGCCTTCTTGGGTGCAAAGACGTATACAATGCTGGACTAAAAACCTTGTTGCGGTTGCTTTATTTGCCTGCAGATTGTTGCAGGTTTTTTTTTTCTGTATAGCTGGAAAAAAATAAGATAATAGCAGTCCTGTTTCTACCTTCTAATTGGGAGGACAGCTCCAACCTACGCTCAAAGGCACTGACTTCTTTTGATGTGACGGTCCAAAACTATAGAAAAACGCAGAGGTCAGAAGCTGGTCTGCCTCCTGCATCCGTCGGAGCACGCAGACGTGGTTTTGAACCCAGGGCAAGGCAACAGGTACAGCGCGCACATCCATCCACGCACTGCGCGCACAACTCGTATTAAGTTACTAACGTGTCATTCAAGTCTAAGCGCCTGTGTACTTTCTTGTTTACTTGTTGTAGAAGCTTCTTTACTGCTGAGATGTGCTGTGATTCTCTCTCACTGCGTTAAGCTAATGCATTTGAAAATCATTAAATCTAATTTAAACTGAAATGGAACAAAAGACCATTACTGACGTGTTCCTGGCTTTTGATTTTCCCCCGATTTGCATCTTTCCAGGCTCCCTGCAGAGGATTAGCAGACAGCCTGCCACTGTGTGTCTCTGTGTATTAACTGTGCCCCATGCTGCTATTATAGGTACATTATGGTAGAATTCTTGTGTAATCTTATGGAAGGATTACATTTTGCACATTGTTTTCATTTTCCTCTTCCTGTTATTATTCTAAAAGGTGTGGATTCTTTTAGTATATGCAGACTTTTTATGTGTTTTGACACATTAAAAAAAGCCAAAGAGCCTTTGTTGTGTGGATTGAGAGAGGCCCCGCCTGCAACTGTGTACGTGCGTTAACTGTGAACTGTGCTACTCTTATAGAGAATCAATGTGCAAATCCTGATTCCTGGACTTGCTGGTGTTCTTAAGCCTCTGAGCAAGCATCCTACAGCTGTTCAATATGGGTCACATTCGTTTTGGAAGCATTAGTTTGGTTAAGTTTTTTTTTTTAGGCTCATTAAGGTGCATTGCAGCGTTAGAACGCAATGCACCTCTTTTTATACATGAGCATAAAAAGAGATCACTCTGTTTACACAAAAACAAAGGGTGTGAGAGAAAGAACATGCAAGGATTTGGGCGGGGTCTCCTTGAGCTTGCAAGTCAAGTTTTCTAAATTGGTGGGTGGGTGGCGCCTATCCCTGGACAGGTCGCAGGACTGCTTCTTTTTTCATTGCCATTTCTTAATGCTGTCATGGCTGTTTCTAATCTTTATCCATTAAACGTCTTAATGAAACTAGCTTAGAAAAGGCGGGTATGGGAATCAGAGGTGTTGTTTGCCTTTTCAATCTCATCAACAAGCCATCTGTGAACTTTTCTCTTCCTCAATCTAACACCCATAAAGTTAATAAACTAACAGGCATTACACCTAGCCCATGGGATCTACTCCATGGTTAATGATCCCACCAGGCAGGTAGTAGCCACATTTGGCCACAGGACTCTGCAGCCGCGGGACTCTGCAGCTTGTCTCGATCTTTATCCTTCATCACATCTGCTGTTCACAGAGGAGGATTTATTAATAAACCCCCTTTTATTATTGTTATCATTTTTTTTTTTTGGGAAGTGACTCTATTGTACCGGCTCATTATTCTGAAATACAGTGAATTTACAGTTTGGAATACACAAAGGAGGGAGCGAAGAAGCAGGTTAAGGCTTAGAATAATCCTTAGAAATACTGTGCGATCACAACCTTCTTGAAGAGTTGCTGCTTTGCGGAAGGCACTCCGGAGAGCCAGAATTTAAGTTTAATTAGGTAGACATTGTCCAGAATATATAGATTTACATGTAATTCCTTTTCAGGTTTCGGCGTAATCCTGCTTCTTAACATTTCACCACCCCAGAGTATTTTTTTTTTCCCTGTAAGCTCCTATTACAACAGTGGGTCCATTCCATTGTAGGTCCCAGATAGTGATGAAGTTACTGTGAGTGGACACAGAAATGGGGATTTGTCTAATTTAATTAAACCTGTTGAGCTATCTGAGGCCTGCTTTTGTGCATTATATTCAAATACGATCACAAGCACAGAGCAAAGACTTCGGTTTGTGCCTCCAGCTCAGTAAAAGTAGAGGCAAAGCGGCAAAATGCTAATTTGCCAAACCAACATTTCTGCATGTCTTAGCATCCCCTAACAAAGAGAAGGTTTATCACAGCTGCACAGTATGCTGCTGACATTTCAACTCATGTAGTCAGTCGGTAAACTGAGCCCTCGGGATGCCCTTCACCACGAAAGGCCGTTAACAGGCCAACAACAGCATAGTGTCAAAACAACTTCAAAGGGCTGCGTTGGTGTGAATGCTGCTGTGGGCATGTTTTTGATGAAACTATGGGGCCAATTTGAAGACCTTTTAGATGTAAATACTCAGTTGTATTAGAAATGTTAGAGCAAATAACCTGACAGGAAAGGCTTTGCTGTCTGCTGAGAAAGCTCTCCAAAGGCTCTGCGCAGCAACAGCAATTCTCCCCGAAGAGCTAATCATCGCCTCGTCAATAAACGCCGCTGGGTGAAGTTATCCCACCTGAAAGTTGGGTTTTGTTTCAAACTGTGCCTGTGTGTGGGCTTTCTCTCCTGCCATCAAGCTCGGGACTCTAAAGGTTGGGTGTAGGCCTTTTCAGCCTTCTAGCTCCTTTGCTGGTGCTTCTCTGCTGTTCCATTAGAAGAGCAGATAAAACACTATAACGATATTGTGATATCAACAAAACCATTTTTTTGATGTGTGGGCAGAATGTTTTGCTCTTGTCTCTCATCTCCCTATAGAGGAGGCCATTTAGGTCTAAGTCAGGTCTAAGAGGCTAAATATGGCCCTAAACTATCACATGTAAGAAGCACCTCTGGCTGACTCCTATTTATCTGAGACAACCAGACTTTTACTCAGTCACGACCAAGTGTGGCCCTTAAGATGAGGCTGAGGGGCCTCTGATGTAATTTATAAAGCAGATGTGGCAAGCTAAGGGGAGAGCTGACTAAATCTCTTGCTTGTCCTGTGGTCGTGAGCATAGCCGATGGACAGCAGAATTAAATAAGACTCTCATGCGGGTGAGACCATGAGCTCATTTGTAAACTGTTAAGTGTTTACTGAGGTCAGAAATCAAGTGAGAAATAGGGGTCATTTTCCTCTAGGTGTCTATATGAAGGACTTCTTTTTGCAGCCAGAGGAGTCTCCCCGTGCTGCCCTTTAAAATGAATGCAGCTTTCCTTCAGTTTGCAGGCAACTGCAGGCGACAGTCATCTTTTATATACAACCTATGATGGCAACTTGAGTTAGAATCCAACATCCCTGCCTACTATGTTGGAATGCCACCCAGACAGCGGCTGGCACTGGGTTGTTAGCGGATGTGCATTATTAACATGATCTCCATCTCTTCCACATCGGGAAATGTACCTCATTCAAATCTTAACCGCTCTAAAATGTAAAGGATGGAAAAGCTCGGCGCTACGTGGCGCGCACCACTTTCTCTCTCTTGTGCACAGCACTTCCAAACTACCAGGTTCAGGTGACGAGCGGGAAACGGAAGCAGTAATTTAAAAAGCCACACTGCCGTCGCCATTCCCACCCACCCTGCATCATTTGGATGTGAATTTAAAGAGAGGGGAACTCCGGGGTCTTCACCAAACAATTTCGCGTTGATCCACCTGGACGTTCAGTACTGCGCGAGTGTGACACTAACACACATGCCGACGACTTGTTTGAACATTATATAATCCATCAGTGCAGTTTGAGTGCGACGGGTGCGGGTTCTGCTTATCATGAAGACACTGAAGGTCCTCGGTGGGTGAGCCAATGAAACACTGTGAAAAGAAGTGGTGAAAAAAGGGAAGCCTCATTCACACAAATGATATGCCGGCTCCAGGTTTTGGGAGACTGCTGCAGTGCAATTTTAAAAGAGGCCTCCAAGGACGCTGAGCAATAATTTGCTCACAGATTAATCATGTATCCAATAGGGCAACGATTCCTCTGAGGCTCCGAGAGGCAATAATAATCCAGATAATAATTATCAGATTGCACTGCTATTTAGACTCTCCAAACATCATTCAGACCTGTTGTCAAACATCTTTGTGTATTTATTCTGCATGTGTGCGTGTGTCGTGTGTGTGTGTATAGTGCACTTATATGTGTGCCAGCACATGTTATTTCCTAGCGGTGTTTCAGCAGCAGCCCTTTTCTGTAAACGTGACTCATGTTGTTCTGCACTTGCACTCAAAAGGAGACAGTTGTGTTGCTTGTTTTTCTCTCCCCCCCCACAGCTCAAGGTTCGCTTACTTTTGTGTGTCCGCGTTCGTTCCGTAGCCCTAGTTGGCAGACACTGGACCACTAGATTGATTTAAAGCAAAGTTAAACGTGCCTTTTAATAATAAATGCTGCAGCAAGCACTCGACTGAAAAGAACGCTTTCATACCGTCAAACTTGAGAACGCTATTCAGAACGAGCGCTAGTCGGTCGGTGAATGAAAAGAAAAATCAACATCACTGTATTGATTTTGCTTTTGCTGAGCACACTGATGCTGACAGCTTTTTTTTTTTTTAAATACACTTAACTAGGATAGATTTATGTTTTCACAAAGCCTGGGAAAGTTGATTCTCAATGTCCCTGCACCGAGCAACAATAGAAAATATTTTTCCTTTTAAGCCAAAGCACTCGGTCTCCTCAGTTTCCAAACGCAGAGTGTTATTGCAATAAAAGAAGAGCTGATGAAACACAGTGGTAAACATCCCCAAACTTTCTGAAATCCTGTTACTGGCACAAAATTCAAAAATGAGCATATATATCTTGTTTAAAGACTAATAAAAGCTCTCCGTTTCAGCGTTTGAACAATTTGCAGAGATTTGAAAATGATTGCATTTCATACGGCAGAACTTTTTTTGGAAAATGTTTTGGGGTTTTTTTTGTTTTTTTTTGCACAATAGATGTAAAATAATTTAAAATATTTTTTTAGGCTCGGTGTTGCTGTCTAGAAAAACTATTTAAAAAGTGGATTTGCATCTGTATGCAGTAGATCTTTATTTAGAATTGCTTCTTTTCCGTTGATGCGGTGCTGCGACACAAGGCAGACACAATCTGGAGACTATATGGGCTAAACAGCTGGGATTTTACTGCAGCTAGCCCCTCCCTAAGCCACTTGCGTCAGCGGTTCTGATTATGTTACCAAAAATGTTGTTTCACTATCTGTTTTCTTCTCAAAAATCTCAATCAGGGACGAGCACCGGTGCGTGGTTTGAACCTGCTGGCCGACACGGGGCAGATACTGTGCATGCATGGTGCTCCGGCTCCCTCCCACCATCAAAGACGAGTTACAGTATGTTAACTGGTGATTCTAAATTGGCAGCGGGTGAAGTGAACACGAGTGTCTTTCTGTGTTGGTGACATGGCCGGGGTGAGCTGCACAGATGGTTGTTTTTGAAAGTCATTAAAGGTGAATGCTGTGCAATCGTTCCACCCTGGAAAAAGACAGTTCTTGTATGCCTTGTTCACCTCTCATCAGGATGTTCTGGTCCTTTAACACCTTCTTAAACCAGGGGAGAGCCAATTTATGAGTGTGTCTCACTCATAATCCAAGATAGGCTTGGGTAGAATTGGGAGGGGTAGGTGGATTCATGCCTTGACTGGAATTTGAATTCCGACCTATTGTTCAAAAGATGGTAATATTTTCACAACACTATGCGCTACTGTGTATATAGTGGATGTAAATGTACAGTATTTTCTTTGAAATAGAGGATGGGTTAGAGTTATGAAGTACTATGGAGTGGAAAGGACAAGTAAGTAGTAAGTACTTCATTACTACACCCACTTTTGCATTTTAGTTAAGCACCAAACAGCCAGTTTTTTCCAATACTTTTGCATTATTGAAAGGTAAAAGCTGCTTCGTTTAAATGCACAGTGTGAGTTTCCGTGACATTTATAAGACCGGCATAATTATGCAGCGTGTGTATAATTTAACACAGTATAGCCTCAACAACCTAAATGGCTGCACCTGTACAGACAGGCTTGGGAACACAAATTAGGCTGTGTTTGATTAGAGAGCTGAGACCACTTCATGCTGAGTCCTGAAAGGGGACGAGGACTGAGAGGACGTGAAGCCCTTTCCCCCACAAATGCACAGATATACACGCTCATGCAAAGAATAAAACAGTGCATGTTCGCCTCTGCTGTCTTCTCCTTTAGCACCTTGTTAGAGGAAGCCCTCCACTGAAGTGACATCACGCACCAGAGGGTGCGAGAAGCTCGTTACTAGAGCACGATGGCCGCTTCTTTCCCCGAGCCTCGGAGTGCTTTCGGTGCACTGGCAAGCCAAGCATATACAAGTACAGTGCATGGCACTCATGCATACACTTTAGAAAAGCGCGATGACATTGCAGCATAGGATTTACAGTCTCGTCCTGCCCTCCAGCTTCCAACCACTGTCACCTACATGTTCAGTACTGCACCATATGTGCATATATGCATGCCTCCTCACACCCCAGTCCACCACGCACACTCGGTTTCCAGCATCTTGCCCTCCACATATGCTCAAGCACCAAGCCAACGCTTCCATTGAGTGCTAATGTTTTAAGCTTACATGTGCTTGCTGTAAGCCACCCAAGGAATATAGTGTTATCAAGTGGCGTGTGGATCCCATTCTGTGCCTGCTGTGGTGGTTTGCAAGTTTTCTCTTGTACCTCCTACTGCTCTGGGGGTGGCCTCTGCCTAGGAACATCCAAAAAAGAATAAGAAAAAAAACACACCCTTTCCTTTCTCCCCAGAGGCTTGTGTGCAAGTTCTTGTTGTGCTGTGCCAGCTTTATGCCACACTAATGCCCTGCAACTCTGGAGATGGCGCTTGCAGCGGCAGGTGGCAGCTGGGGACATCACAGGCCTCTGAGTGAGCCTCTTAGTTGGAAGACTGCATGTAGAAATGCAGCGCGCCGACATGCCATGATTATATAACAGCTTCTACGCAACACTTGTCAGCAGAAATGCTCTGATTCATGCTGTTCATCTGTGATATTCCACAAAGGAGTGTAACCTAAGTGCAGCAGGTTTGCGGCTTAGAGTTGTTTGCTTTTTGATGTATTAAAGCCCAAATTCCTGCATCGCCACCTGCAGTTAAATGCCTTTCCGTTTGCGCGCATGTGCTGATCTCCACTTTAACTGACTGGGAAACAAAACTTCAACTTTCCCAACCGATTCTCATCCAAGCACACTAATGTGAAAACATGCTGTCCATTTGTTTGAAATTGAAGTTGCTGTCTACTGTGAAAGCCTCCAGAACTCATTACTCAGCCCGGAATTTGACAAAGAGCACATTAGATTTATTGTATTTATCTTGTCATGGTGCTTTCCTTGTAATTTCACCGTGCTCTAACACGACCAGCCACACTGTCTGAATGCATGATGAAACACCAAAGGCCATTATCACTGACAGACTGAGACCCAGGTACTAGGCACCAACAGGGGACGTGTATTAAATTTATCATTTGCACATTTCCTTGATACTTTCAGCCAAATCAAATCGGTCCAGAATTTCTCTAAATAAACACAGCTGGTATCATGTTTTATTGAATTTTGTGAGGCTGCAATAATCCCCTTCTTCATCCACTTTTAATTCCTGGCCGCCATAGCAACAGACTGCTGTCAGGTGTGCACTGACATGTACACTCCACCCATGGCAATCACACATTTACATAAATAGCCATTCCACCAGCTTATCTGTTTCCCTGGTAACACCAGGTGATTCTCCAAGGCAACCTCCACCCACAGAGCAGGTCTGCTGCATTTCTCTGTTCCTGAGAGTGAAGTTTGAAACTGCTGCTTCTGATAGCAAATTAATGAGAAATGCACTTCCAAGAATACACAGTGCAATGTCTGATATTTTGCAAGGCGTCCCCATTTCTTAGTATCTTGCTAAAATGACAAACAGAAAGTTTGTGTGCAACGGAAATCCAAACCAATTTACACTGTAAATAAATGCTGTAAAAAATATAGCAATGCGCACAAGCCAGTGTACTCACAAACCCGGATAAATGGTGAGGGTTGCATCATGAAGGGCATTAAATCTTTGCTAAATCAAAAATGCAGATCATCAAGAATGAGATTTCCATGCCTGATCAGTCAAAGTCCTGATTAACTGCAACTGGTGCTGGTGACCAGCAGGGTGACTGTGGACCCTCAGGGGCGAGGCATGTTTGCAGGCATGCAAAAGAGAAGGGAAAAGTAGGAATGGCGGCGAGACAATGGACTTTAAATGTAGGGATGTATGTAATGAAGGAGGTCATGCAGAGGGTTGGCGTGACAGAAGAGGATCTAAGGGATCGGGGGGAGAGAGACGATCCCCTGTGGTGGTCCCTAAAGGGAGCAGCAGAAAGAAGAATGAGAAGATTGCACTTCTCGTTGGGAATACAGTAGAACACTGTAAACCGTGATTAACAGAAGTTCCACTGTACAATCTGATAGCACTTTTTCTTTTTCACTTACTGCAGAAATGATTCTCATTGTTTTGCTTGAGCAAGCCTCATTTAGCGCACAGTCAACTGAAGAAGGACAGCTCCCTGCTGGCTAGCTCAAAGACTTACAGGAATGTGAATCCATCCATCCCGCTATTATTTTCCCCCTGCTTGCCCAGTTCAGGGTCACAGGGGTTGGCTGGAGCCTCTCCCAGCTGTCATAAGGTGAGAGAGAGAGGGAGGAATGTACATGTTTAGACAAAAACGGAAAAAAAAAATATTCATTTAGGAGTTAAGTTAGGTTTAAGCTTTGACTGTTGTGAATGTGCGACGTGGTTGTCGGTGTTTGTGCGGCCACCATCACTGAGGTTCGTGTGCCAATTAGTCACATCTGGCTGGCCTTCTTCAGGCTGCTTGTTAAAATGTTGAAAACAGCAGCATCCTGTAGCTGTGTGGCATGCGGATTGTACCTGAAGCCGATCTCTTGCCACAGGCCATCAAAGAGAAGTGAGGACCCGTAACAGGCTGGCGGAAACACATTTCACCACGATTCCTGTTAATGGAGATTACAATAGAAACGCTAAAATAAAAGCATAATAAAGCTGACAGTAGCTGGCAGGGAAACGTCACTCATGACTGAAGGGTATTTTTGTTGAGCCGAGAGTTGGTGTTAAAAGTGGGGTAGTCGCTTGACATCTGCGGCAGAGCCGAGAAATAAATATCACAACAAAATGAGTAAGACCATAATAGCATCTATCAGATGATAGGATAACGAACACGCTGCTAAAGGAGCCCATTATGATTAAATGTTTACTTTGTGCCTTGTAACCAGTTAAAGAAGGGATATAGTGGATGTGCGATGCTTGATGTATGAAAGAATAAACTTGGCTTTGCTTTCAGAGAGACATGTGAAATAAAAGATCAGCTGCGTTCAGTTTTGGCAAATATGAGCCCTCATTTGTTGGGGGGGGGGGGTTGTGCTCCGGGGCTGCCCCAACATTTGCCCTTTC
>VUQK01030695.1:2716-12993 GCA_015106715.1 Bujurquina vittata
TGACTTGTGAACTGCCACCTCTGACATGAGGACTGGCACACACATTCACAGTGCTCTGCTTTGTATTTTGGACTGCAAATTGCACTATATGCGTATGACACTTTGCAGATCAGACACTTTACACAAGACTGTTTACAATAACCCGCTGCTGTACCACTGAACAAGCATACTTCATTCACTGCAACTTCCTCTATACGGTCTACTTCATGTATGTAAGTTGTCTATTCTTTATATTTTTTTATATATTTTCATATTATTATTGAACCGGAGCAGAAGAAGTGCAGAAGAAGAATTTTGTTGTTCAGTGTAATTGACTGTTTACTGTGCACATGACAATAAAACGCTCTTGAATCTTGAATCTCTTTAGAGATATTGTTTTATGTATCACCACACAGGGCATGCTCTCAGCTTTTTATAAATACAGGCAGTTTGTAGCTTTTTGTCTGGCTTAGTCATATGCCAAATACCATAGCAATGAGTGTAAATAGCTCCATTTGCTGCATATTCTTCTGCTGTTTCTTCTTTTTTAAGGGAGTTTATGTCTTTTTATTATTTCTCGTGCAAGTCGCTGATTATATTCAGTTGCAGATGTGAACGTGGACACCTGCAGATGCCAGACAAGTAGTCATTTCTATTTCTTCTGTCTACTTTTTCCAAGTCTCCTTGGACTCTGTTTTAATAAAATCCACTCAGCTTTGCATTCACCCTTTGATGATGAACCTCATGTCACGTAGACCCAACTGACTGTGGGACAGCTCCATAGTTAGAATGGGTTGTCTATCAACGGGAAGATTGGTGCTTCAATTGGCGCTTCAATCATCGGCTCCTCCAGTCTGCGTGTCAAAGTATCCCTGGGCAAGATAGCCCAAGTTGGCACTGAAGGCATCCATTGGTATAGAATAAAGTGCTGTATGTGTGTTTGATTGTGTATGATTGCATGAATGAGGCCTGTAATTAAAATTGTATTGATTGCTCAATAAAAGTAGAAAAGCTGCATATACAGGTAAAGTATAACACTCCTAAAATTGACCAATATGATAGTAAACTCCTTTTAAGTGTAGGATGTGGTAGATGTGTGTGTATGTGTGTGGGTAGGTGGTGATAATGAACTGTTTGTTTAGCTCTATTGGATGGTCACACTATGCTTTCTCACAGAGTAGAGCCTCAGTGAAAGCAAATAAGCCCCTCACTGGCTTTCACCATAGACTGTATATTGATCCATCTTACCACGCTCACTGGTTTTGGATGGCATTTTGGCTGTTGAAGTCTCCTTTTTGGAGCTGGAATTGGCCACATTAATGAAGATGGTGTTAACTTGCTAACTTGGTTAGTACAGGCTCGAGGTGGGAATCACCAGACACCCCACAATACGGCATAAGTACAATACCTCACTCACTATCTGATATTTTTGTGATTTTTAACATTTTGCACTTTACTGAGTATTGCAATAGCATATATTGCACTTTATCACCTATTTTAAATTGCAAATTATGTCTTCAAAGTTAAACTTTGTCATTAGCTGTTTTATCCAATAAGCTAAAGTTATATCACTTATTTTATTGCTGCAAAATTCTATACAATCACCAGGCAGACACTGCTGTCCTTTTTGACTTTTGTCACCGAACTATTAGCTTGCTCTGAATTGGAGGTAGCTTTGTCAAGCTAAGTGTGACCTGCGTTGGATGGTTTTTCAGTTCAGTGGATTTAATGCAAGTTTGCTTGGCTAACATTGGAACAAAAGCAACATTTTCTCAGGATGTGGTGCATGAGATGAGCCTTCTTCTTCATAGTATTCCCACAGTATTTTATGTAATGAAATATTGATATTTGGTGTTCCTATATTGATACAATATTGACACATGAAATATTACAATACTATGCTATACTGACCCACCCACCCCAAACACGGGTCGTATCTGCTAACCTATAAATAAAATAATACTTGAATTAAAGCTCCCAAAAATTGTGAGCACAGAGTTCTTGTTCTTGGGTAACCTGTTAATATTAGCTGCAAGATGTATCAAAAAATCCAAAAGGCATCAACACCTCAAACACATTCAAACGGTGCAGTTCAGCATCTGGAGGGTGCCACTTGGTTTTCTAAAAATAAAGTATTTAAAAAAAAATCTCAACACACGGACTATGTTTGACTGTGACACATCAATCAAACAGAAAATATTTGTGTTGTGTAAACAGCAGCCAGTGTGTACTCTACATAATAGCTGGAAAGAAAAAAACAGTCATTTAATAATGGGTAGTTGTCATTCTGGTTGCTTACTGAGAGTCAGATTATTATAAGTGCTCAGTGCTACACTCACATCATTAGCTGTTTCATGTTAATGTGTTCCAGTAAGATTTAAACGGCTACATTTAAAGCAACCATTTCCTTTCCACCTTCTCTGCTGTATTGGAATCTTTTGCTGCTATACTCTTCTCAGTCTTTATCACTTTTCCACCCGAACCCTTTGTGAAATGTTAAGGCTCAGTTCCGCTTGAGTGGAGTCTGTCATTTTTATTTAATTCTTTAGTATCTGCATGAAAAGTTTATGGAATGGCTTGTGCTGTGGCTTGAGACAAGCAGATTTTATTTTTAAGAATAGTGGAGTTGTTCTGAGTTGTAAAAAGTATAATTCTAGTGCGAAAACTTTGCCAGATGTGAACAGGTCATAAAGAAGGGTTCCTCCTGTGTAACTTCATCTGGTGCCACTTACTGATCCTAACAGATCGATTTGTATTTTGTATTTTGCACTGTAGCTGTCCTTCACTGGTGTACAAATACTATGCAAATCTACACGCGTAATTATACATCTTTATATATCTTACTTATGTGAACATTGAATTCTTGCCAGATATAATCTGTAAACCATACAGTCAATTAATAAATACATTTTTATGTGACCAGCTAGGTATGAATACAGCAGTTCATGTGGCTAGTGCCTTTGTAGCAATGCAAGTTAAGTGCAATAACTGTCTGCTCTGTCTATTTTTTATTTCAATTAAAGACTGCCCGATGTTCTTCCACACAGAGGAACATCGGAATTGTTGCAGCGCTGCATTGTTGCGTGTCAATACCTGCTGGATGTCATATACAGCTGCATATGTTTCTGGATATGCTTACTGATGATGGCTGAGCATCAAGCTGGCAGGATGTGCTGTCCGATTTGTCATTGTGACATAAGCTGCTATGAGTGTTTCAGCGCCCAAGTGAGGGTTTTTAAATGCCGGGGATGAATATAGTCCTATTGCTGAGGTAATTTAGCTGAATCTGGCAAAATGCCTGGCAACATAGCAAAGGAATGTACGTGAAAAGGAGCTCGGGATCTGTAAAGACACTCCCGTCCATCTGGGAAAGCTCAAAAGACTAATAGGTCATCCCCTTTGCTCCAAGCTAATGAGAACCTAATGACTATCCAGGGAGGAAGACCTCTGTTAATCAGCAAAAATTAAATGTGCAGTAAAGTCATTCATGTGCAAAACAACTGGATTACCCTATATTTTTGTGGTTATAGCCATTCTGATTATACATGTTGCACCTGTGTTTTATTGTTGGGTATTAGTTTTGAAGCGCCACTTTCAGTTACAAAAACTAACAGGAGTAGACTTACAAAAATAGTTCACACGCATAGTTCACAACCAGTTCACTTTGCTCCACCTCAGGTTTTTGTGAATTTTAAATGTTTACACACGTTGACAAACGTTGACCGGAATCCATGTTCCACGTCCACAGTTCCACACATCGATAAACCTGAACAACGGGTGTCACACGCCTTTTTTTTGAACGTTTGCTTCCTCATTCTGCATGCTTCTTCTGTATATTCTGTGTGTTTATCATAAATTGGTTCTCATTTTTTTTCTTTGTTTGTTTTTCTTTGTTTTTTGGTTGTTCGTGTGTTTTAATATCTGCATAATTATTAATGGGGAATTTGAAGAACTGCATGGCATCAAATTACTCGGTCAAAGAAAAACTTTATCTCAGGGGTGCGCATATGATGCCTGTTCAAGACGCATGCCAGCGTTCATTTACCTAACTCAGATCAGTTACAACCTGACTCATTTGTACCTTTCAGTGTGACAGCAATGGAGTAAATCTGTTTAAGAAGAGGGGCAGAAGCTCTCAGTAAAGCTGAAAAACTGACAATATATCAGATTGAAGCAATGAGATGGAAAATGGCATTGTGTCAGTGATCGATGCTTTATTAAGTGGTTCTCATATTTTTTTGGAAACATCTTTTCTGCGCGTAGTTAGTTAGAGGCAAAGGTGTGATCCAAAAATGTTCCACAACAGGCAGTACAGTTTTCCCTAGCAACTGAAGATTAGCAGGAGGTCACTGACTGGTTTCTAGGCCTGCGTGGCTGGAGCCTTACCTTTAAGACACACTTGTGTCTGCGCCACTGTCATAGTGTTCTGTCTGCTATATGTGCTGCAGATTACAATACCACTGTATTAGTAACCATTATCTTGGTCATCTGCAGTAATACGAGTTGTGAATAGTCTAAACAATTTAAAAGGTATTGCAGTTAGCTGGAGGGCTAAGCAGCTTTTGAGCTCATGCAGTTTATTCTATACACTTTAATAGGGTAATTTGCTGTTTTGAATGGGGATGATTGCAATATACAGTGACACATAATTGGAAAATAGGATCTGATCTTCAAAAATGTCGAATAAAATAGGACGCACCAATTCTTATACTAATAACAGGAAGCAGGTGGCAACTATATAGAATGATTACTGATATAAAAACCAGTAGCAGTGATTTTGAAAACATGCCAGTGTAATCTTCAGGTTGTAAAGTACAATTAAACACCTGCAGTTAGGAATGTAGATGTGAAAAATAAATACTAAATACTTGCATTTAGATGATCACCCACAGGCTGACTGAAAAAGGTAACAATCTATAGCCTATGCTGTAAGCCTCTTTTGAACATGCAGGCCATAGCTGGTGTAGGATGCGTACAGCAAGCCATTCACACATCATCAGCGTCAGCAACGGCATAAATGACAGTCATCTGAAAACAGCTAATTTCAGTATGTTGGCAGGCGTTTCCACCCCCATGGACTTGTTTGGAATTTATCTTTCCGAGTAAATGCTTTGAGCTGGGTATTCAATTTCACCTCAAAGTTATGTTACCTTTGTATATGTTTATGGGTTTTAATACTGAGAGACCTGACCAATGAGAACCCACAGGCAGCCTTTTGTCAAGTTAGTAATGATGACAAAAAGGCTTGTGTGTGTCTAGGTTTTGTTCTCTGTGATCTCAATAGAATGTCCGTTTTTTTCTGTTTCAGACTGTATCCAGCTGGTTGGTTTCAGCTGTTGTATTTATTAGAAGCTTTAAAGCTTTATTCATTTGTCATATTGATTGAAATGCTTTTTTTCACGATGCATGCTTTTTTTTGTACCACGCTTATCGAAGTACATGTTTCTTTTCTTCATTACTGAAGGTCACAAAGGCACAAACCTTCATTCTTAACTTGATATCAGAAGTTTTTTTTTTTTCTCATTTTACATGCCAGTAAGTGACGGATACAACGTGGAATTTTAAATCATTGTTTTGAAATTAATTCACTTTCATCAAAACCTAAATTCTCTATTTTATGTATATTTTGAGCATGTTAGATGTCCCTCTAATAGGAAAAAAGACCTGATATACCCTGTTGTTTTCTAGTCGCTGCCCCTCGCATAGTCAGACAGACAAAGAGGACAGCGAGGCTCCGCTGTGTTGTTTTTGGCTATTGTTCTGTGTTTACACATCTGTCTGTTTCAGAATAACTAGTCACAGTATCAGGTCTCGCATCTCAGAATCATATAATAACAGCTTCTGCTATGGGAAACTGACATGCAGGCTGCTTATTTCAGCATCCCACTCCCTGCACCTTCTAGCATTTAGCATTCCAATTGTATGAACACCTTTTTATAATAGGCCTACATTTATTAACTGTATTACAGATTATTATGCTGATTATAAATTGTTAACAGTGTGGATTTTTATCACTTGGGGTGGTTAGTTACACTGTTAATTAAAGTGCCTTTTGTTGTTTGCTACGTGTAAAGGGAACATTTTCTGCACCTTATTCAACAGAGCACTCTAAATGGTTCTTTTTATGTGCGTGTGCTTGTCGCTGATGCCTGGCTCTGAACTGCCTGCCAGGCAGCTGGTGGACATTTGGCACGTCTCATGCAGACGGTGTCCAGAAGCCTGTGGGGCACCTGCTGTCCATCAGGGGAGGTGAGGCACGGAATGAGACAACCCCTCAACAGGTGACGGTATAGCACTACTCACCGTCCAAATGCGCTCGTGACAATGGCCAGTTGGGCCTTGTGTTCCTCTCCCACTGCTAAATTATGAGAGCCAGACCAGAGGGCCTCAGGTATGTGTGTAGATAGACTCAGGAATATCTGAATTTGGTCAGTCGACGCAGCTGTTGTGTGACTGTTACACTGATCTGACACACAGCAACTGTATGTGACCCTGTGTGCGGCACCAGTTGGCGTCGACTAACCCGAACTTCTATTTGGCGCACGCCAGTGCACACAAAGTCCGCAGCTGCCTCAAAAGTGTGTTTAGTATGTCTAACCATAACATTGTCCTCTCACAGCTAAGCCTCTGTAGACGTTAGTTAATGAATGTGGAACTCAGCCCCCTCCACGCACAAAGGACAACCTTTCTGATTTTAATGATGGCCGTTGGAAGTGCACAAGTTATCAGTTAAAAAAAATAATAGATTTCCCTGTGCTGACACTGCTGGAGGAGTTACCAATATAAATTACTCCAATTACTCAAGGATTTATCCTCGTGCTTTCATAAAATATTGTTTTCTGATAGGTGGTGTTGTGGCAGCTATGCTGCTTCTGCAGCTGTCACATTAACAGCTAACATGCAAATGTGGGAATATACAAGCGCGTGCATAGTATTGTTTACACCGCCTGACATTTTGTTCTCTGGATATTTGCCTTTAAAAAGAAAAAAGTTGTTATTGTGACACACACCATTGTTGATTGTGACACGGTGGTTATGGCGACAAGATCAACAGACGGGAACCACGAGACGTTGAAGAGAAGATCCATTAGGACTTATTTATGAGGAGTTGCCCGTTGGTGTAATAACTTTTCTGCTGCCTGTGTTGTAGGACTGCTGGTTTAAAAGCACACAGCAGTAATACTGCGGCATCTGACATGATGCCATTGAGTGGACCCATTTCCTTTGACATATCACCCCATGCTAAGAGTTACTGCCTGCAGTGGAGCACACCGGTGCCGAAATACACACTCAGCACTTGTGCTAGTGGAGAGAAGGGGAGAAGATGATCGCACACGCCCCACCTTGCAGGTGCATTACAGTTAAAGGTCTCATTCTAAATCAGATAGCACGAGAATAATGTTTGGTGTGCTGTCATATGTCAGCTATAGTTATTTTTGAAAAAAGTTGGTTATGAACAAAATCCTGGCCAGGGTTTTTATTTTCAGCCCTGATGAGCGTCCCATTATTTGGTCAGTCATACGGTTTTCCTGAGAACTATAGACTGCGAGCCACACTCCACTGAATGACTTTGTATAAGGTTTTTGAAAGTCACACAGTAGTTTCTCTGTCCTCGCAGCCACTGCGGTAGCTGATGTCCTCTCGCTGAGTTGTCACAGTGCTGCTTTGTTGATGAGAGCGTGTGCGGTGCTACTTCTGCACAAAGACAAGCAGAGGAAGAAGAATTGATTAAAGCCGAGAATGAAGCAAAAACATATGCAAACGTGGTGCTGTATTACACGTTGTGCAAACAGCAAGGGTCGGTCTTGTTAGTGTACCTAAAGCAGTAGGCAAACATAAGTGTTACTAATCTCATTGTCTAAATGTCATTAGTAACATTGTCATTAGTGTTTAGTTTTAATGGCAAAATGGCAAACAAAAAAAGGCCTCTGAACTTTTTGGATGCACTCTTTTACATTATGCATAGTTCTTTCAGGACCTTCCTTTCTTTTATCCTCAAATGATCAAATCTTCCCAACTTCATTTGTCAGTGTTGAGGCAACATCACATGGGTCTAATTTTTCCCACCTACATAAAAAAAGAAAGACCAAAACAGTCAAAGGGGCTCACTGTCCTTTTAGATATTTGTCAATTGAGTCTTTTATTTTCTGTTCCTTCCAGCAAAATGGCAAAAAGCCGTAAAGAAAACCGCGTCAATAACCCATCAATGTCTGGGTTTAGGGAAGGCTTAATGCAGGGAGAAGGAACATTGTTGGGATCACATGATGAGCTCGAACGTCTCTGAACGACACACGTGTCTGCTTATAATTCAAGAGAATTTACTCATGAAATTGAGATAAAGAAACTGTGTGTTGTGGCTACTATAGAGAAAATAGGTGGCTTTGTGCCAAGTGATCTGGTAGAAAAGGGCCTTTAAATGGCACCGCTTTGATTCTGCGCCTTTGAGCGGGTTCAAAAGTGTTCAGTCCAGCACGCATTGATATTTAGCAGGGTGATTGAAGTCTTAATGCCAGAGAGGTTAGAGGAGAGCAGGGGGTTGACTGCACCAGGAGTTGGCCTACTTGGTGGGACATTTATCCTGTGCTTTATTCTCTGCATGAGTGTTGTCCCCAAATCTAAGGCCTTGAGCGCAGTCTGGCCATTCAGCCCACATATCCTATGTGAGTTGGTTTATCCTAACAATATGTCCAGTGTAGTTGTAATAATTAATATAGCGCCTTATTAATGGATACTTGAATGAAAATAGTCATTGCTAGGCGATTGCCAGAAGAATCAGCTAAAATAGGGTCGGTAAAAGTGACTTCAGCTGAGTAACTGATAATAAAATCGGTCTTTTTATTCTTGTACTCTCTTATATGATCTTCTTGGTTATCTTTGCTGTGCGGGGTATAGCCACTGTTTTGACCTTGTGGTCAATTATAACAGATATTTAGTTGCATATACTATCTGTAGAGTTTATTTTTGCAATGGACAGTTTCAACCTTGTTGTCACTCTTAAATAAGTATCAAAGTTGTGAACGTTACAACACTGCGTTTGAACTCTTGTGTGAAAGATTCAGTATCACAATGTTGACTTGAAAACATCAAAAAATAAATTAGAGTTCAACGATTGTCTCAAATGTTCATTGCCCAAAGCCAGAAAAATCGAATATTATATAAGTGTTGCAGAAGCAAGACAATAAAGGACTTTATAGCACATGAAAAAGATTTGTGGTCAAAGCAAATCTATTTGGAGTTTTGAAAAGGAAGAAAAACAAGAAGTACGCTTATCTACATCTTTACTAAAATAACCAGTGGACGTGTCTGCCATCACCTGTATGAAACTGTCGTGATGTGCTACTTGTTCACAGAGCAACAACGCTGCTGGCTCTCCCAGCTTGGGTGACTATCACCTGTGGTCTTTTGTGTTGTATCATGTCTCTCTATTTTTGGTCTAATTATAAAAGCACCACCATTAAACACTAAATATATTTTTGGGGGGGCTGGGGTAGTATTTTTTTTGTAAGAACTTTGACCATATGCGCAATAGTTTTGGCTGTTATCTCTGTTGCTTATGAAAAAAAAAATTTTTTAGCCTTTGACTTTACAGTGGAAATATCTGAATTTCCAGTAAGGTGGAAAAGCTGGATAGATGTGAGTGTTGTGCCAAGGGTTTGCCTGGTGGGGTGGGGTTTCACTAGCTTGCTGGCATTTAAGGACAAGGCAGTGATTAAAGGAAAAAAGCTATTGATCTGTTGCGCATTAGGAGGAAGAGCGCTTGTAGGAGTGATGTGCAGGGGTTCATTTAATTTGGTATCAAGCCAAACTTTGGTGCCTGTACCCAGATTGCATTCATGAACTGTAAACATTCAATTTGAAAGTCTAATTTCTGTGGATGCATCTTTAGGCTTGCTTTACATCAGGGGTGGAGAGCTTTTGGAAATGGCCAACACAATTTTTTAAATTTTTGAGCAATTCTTTGCAGTATTGTTTACGGTCTTAAAGCTTTCCCAGCTATAACAGAATGCTCCCCTGTGGCCCTTTAAGCTAGTGGACACATTGTGTGCTTTCTTTCTCTCCATGTGTATTAGGTATTGAATAAGTGACCTTTTTGGTTTGTATGAGCTCATGGGAAAAGTGGGTGTTTCCACAGGAAGTTAATGCCTTTCCCTCCCCCTCTTTTTTTCTATTGCTCTCCCTCTCCATGTAGCCTACAGTCTCACTCCCCCTCAAACCTTTTCGTTCGGTCTGATCCCCCCCCCCCCCCCCCTTTTCCCCCGCCCCTCCCTTTGGTCCCCCCCCCACAACTGCCCCTTCCC
>VUQK01030697.1:7265-18211 GCA_015106715.1 Bujurquina vittata
GTTGCTATAGCCTGCAGCTGACTGCTAGGCCACACCGCTCCAAAATTAAGAGCTGAATTATCAGACAAATATTATAACCTGATTTGTGCCAATGGGTCATGTTCAAATGTGCCTGTGCCCCTCCTCCCACATACAGTGAGGAGCAGACAGCACTCACTAAAGGGGTATTCACATGGTTTTGGTTAAATAGCTTGGTGTAGTATGGCACAGCATCAGTAACAGGCTTTCTATTCAAATTCATATTGATAGAAATATTCATATTAATTTTTAAACTCCTTGTTTATTTCTATCCTATTTTACTCCATGTCTTACCTTGATTTTGTATTGCTTTTAACGACACGTTCACGTCATATTTTCTTTGTGATTCTTCCTGGTTTTTATTTATTTTACACTATTTTAATTGTACAGCGCTTTGTGAATACTTGTCTGTGAAAGGCGCTTTATCAATAAACTTACTAATAACTTTGTCAGATGGAAAACTGTAAAAATGACATTGATGCAGACCTCTGGCTAAGTTAGCAGTTTTAAAATTTTGCAAAGCTATTTAGTTGGCCAGATTGGCCCTTGTGGCCGGCCCCCAGGCCGAAATATGAGAGTTGCTCATCCAGACAATGTCAAACTCGGCACGACACTTACTTACAAGTCTGATCAGATGAACGGTTGTTGGGATAGGCAAAGAACAGACATGCTGACGAAAGATTAAATATCACCATATATTAGTTGTTGCCTCACAGTTCAAATATGATCCACCTTTGAAATCCCCAACTGCTCACACCTTTGTTTCAGTAACTGGATGCCACGTCTGTGCCTTTGATGGTGACTGTACAGTGCAGGGGGAGCATTAGTATGTATTAGTTGGCAGATGGGCTCCAGTCCTCCCCTGGTGCTCCCTATAATGATGAGCCATGTTCCTGTTTATCAGACAGGACAAACTCAACTCTCCCCTCATCTGCTTTTGTCTCAATCACCTATTCCTCTTCCTGCTGTCTTCATCCTTTTTTTTTTACCCTCCTCAAATAAAGTGTGTCTTTACTGACAGCATGCCACACATACTGGACCTCTTTCATGTCATGGTGAGCACTGCCCCACAGGAAAAATCTCCATCTTTACCTTCAAATGCACTCATCATGAATATGTTTGCATGTGTAGCCCTCAGAAGTAGCTTTGTTTATATGACAGCTTTGTAGCACTCTGGGGAGAAGCCAGGACTACACTAACAACATGGTGCGTTGCATTAATTACCGTACACTCTTGATGCGTTGCGCCAATATCCGTCCCCTAAGGTAAGTCACAAAGTCTGCACAGTTGTGTACCACAGATGGTTGACTTGTGGTAAGAAATGCAATAAAGATAACTATGATAGCTTCTTTTGTCTTGGGTAAAATGTTGGCAACACTTTTTATTAAAGTACACATACTCACTATTAACCATTTTAAAATTGCCTCTTCTTCACACTTTAAAAAAAGACTGGAGGTCTGTTGAGATGCACTGGGTCTGTTCCCACTCAGGGGTGGAAGAACAAAGTCAGCACAAGCAGAGCCATCTCCTTTATTAATGAGCCACTTTAGAGACTTTCAAACACATCTATTAAAAGATTTTTCATCTAGTTACTTCAAGGGGAAGAACAAATGTACTCCCTAAACTTGCTGTATGATTTTCAGCTGACGGAGCCTTTTTGGCGTGTGGAGGATCAAACAGATTTTCTAACACGTCTCTATGCATTTGTCATCATACTGAACGTGTGTGGGTTAACAAAAACAACCAGTGAGATTGTGAACACCTTAGAACAGGGAAGATACACAGTAATGCTTTGCTACACAAGAGTAGACAATATGGATTAACCTTCTTAACCCCGTGGCATTGTCTATGATCCCAAAAATATAAATTTCAAACATAATTACTCCTCACGGCTTTGAGCTTGAGACATTTCTCTTTTTCTAATAACTCAAATAAGAGCAGATATCTACAAAACCCCTGTTTGTCCAAATAAGCCACTGTCAGTAACCACACCTCTTTACCTTGCTATCTGTTCTTATGCACCGTCTTTGGCGGGTATGTGCAGAGTCTTGTTACTGATTAGGACACTCCAGTTGCCACCAGTGGATGCTGCCGCAGCCAATCAGAATGTCTGATTCAGACGAGGCGGCTGCTCGGGGTTTGTATATTAAGTTTGGAGAAGCAGAAGCTTCAAATGACTTCTAGCACAATCAAAGAAAAGGGTGTAATTTTCTGTATTGATATTAAAGCTTTCAGTGCTGATAGACATTCTGCCAGTGATGATTTTAATTCATCAACAGTTTCCTTATTTACTGTTAGTAAGCTGTAATTAAGAGGTCAATGAGAGAAAACTGTCACTAATGGACTGTTACTTGTAGAATGTGGTAATGGTGCCGGGTGGATAATGCCCTTCCTATTTGGGATGAATAAGTTTTAATAAGTGCTTAAACTGACTAAAAAAGGTCCAATATGCTAATGATAGCATGCCGCCAAGCAACTTCCTATGGGTATGAATATATGTAGTTTAATATGAACTTTTTCCAAAAAAATACTTTGTTGAATCTGTCTTATGATGTTAGGGTTATGACAAAGGACTGACAATTTGATCTTTCAAAGCCTACTTTTCATACTAACTTCTCCGTGTTTCTCCACAAAGTTAAATGCTGTCAGGTTCAAACAGATCCGAAACATCACTGCCTTCATAAAGTCGGTTGTTAAAGGCTTTTAGCAGTCACTGCGCTTCATTTAGGGATTTTTTTTTTATTATTATTGCAGACTTTGAAGATTAACAAAAGTAAAGAAGAAACACTATATTTATATATATATATATATATATATCAAATAAGATACAATTCATGTCTGACTGACAGGTTATCTGTGAAAACATACTTTAAGTTAACAACTTAAAGTAAGACTATGTGACATTTGGGGGGAAAAACATCAAGCACTCCTTTGTACACTGCTTTTTAATCAGAGTACAGCATCAAGTCAGTTAAACTTCTGGGATATTGATCTGGTTCGTTAAGCAGCAGAGGGGGTTGTTAATTAGTTTCAGCTACTTTGGAGTTAATGAAATTAACAACAGGTACACTAGAGGGGCAACAATAAGGCAACCCCCAAAACAGGAATGGTTTTACAGGTGGAGGCCACTGACATGTTTTCCCTCCTCATCTTTCCTGACTGTTCTTTTTCTTTCTTTCTTTCTTTTTTTTTTTGTTTACAAATTTTGCATTTGGCTAAGGTCAGTGTCACTACTGGTGCACAGGTAGTCCAATTTCTCCAGGATTGCACATCAATAAGTGGCATTGCTGTGTCTCCCAGCACAGTCTCAAGAGCATGGCGGAGAGTCCAGGAGACAGGCAGCTACTCTAGGAGAGCTGGACAGGGCTGTAGAAGGTCCTTAATCTATCAGCAGGACAGATATCTGCTCCTTTGTGCAATTAGGAACAGGATGAGCTCTGCCAGCGTCCAATAAAAATGATCTCCACCAGGCCACTGGTGTGAATGTCTCTGACCAAACAAAAAGAAACAAACTTCATGAGGGTGGCCTGAAGGCCTGATATCCTCTAGTGGTCCTATGCTCACTGCCCAGCACCGCTGAGTCCGATTGGCATTTATCACAGAATACCAGGGTTGGCAGGTCCACCACTGGCGACCTATCCTTTTCACAGATGAGAGCAGGTTAATCCTGGCAACATATGACAGATGTGAAAGGGTCTGGAGAAGCTATGGAGAGCATTACACTGCCTGTAGCATTGTTCAGAATGGCCGGCTTGGTGGTGGGTCAGTGATGGTCTGGGGAAGCATACCCATGGAGGGATGCAGACCTCTACAGGCTAGGCAACGGCACCCTGACTGCCATTAGGTATCAGGATGAAATCCTTGGATCCACTGTCTGACCTATACTGGTTCAGTGGGTCCTGGGTTCCTCCTGGTGCTCAACAATGCCCGGCCTCATGTGGTGAGAATATGCAGACAGTTTCTGGAGGATGAAGGAATTAATACCACTGACTGGCCCCACACTTGCCTGACCTAACCACGAAACCCTCAAAACCATACCTGGTTAACTTTTCTAATTACATCCATATCTGACCTAGAACTTCCAAATATCATTTTAGTTTAATTTAAATTCTGTGAAAATTTGTTTTTATTAAACCATCTTTTTAGTTTAGTCATTTCTTGTGTAACTCTTTTTAATTACTGTCTAAATATTCTTTTATGTTGCCTTTTACATTTCACCTTATTGCCTATTAGACTTTTTTAATAAACCACTCTGAACTGCCTTGCTCTTGAAACGTGCCATACAAATAAAGTTATCTCACCTTGTTAGAGCTGTCTGTTGCTTTTGCACAGGACTGCTTTAACCACCATTCAAAATATGTAAAGCTCATTAAAGTGCAAGTAAACACAACTACAGCTATTCTCGGTGCTTTATGTCCTGGTTGCTGTGGTTTGAGAGACACTGCTCACACATGTGTGTCGACATATGTGTGTAAATGTGGTATTTAGAAATGTTTGCATTTCATTACCCTGCAGGCCTGTGCACGGCACAGTGGAAGCTGGCCTGTCCTTCCACACGCACGCGTCCTAATTTTAAACTCCCTCATCTCACGCAGAGCTGTACCAGCACCAGCGTGCACACATAAGCGCTCATTTTCCCACTCTTCACCCCATAACCTCCATAAGCAAACTACTCTGCAGCTTTTGCTACCCTTCCCCCGCTCTAAGCAGCAGGCAAACACCCCAGCTTTGAGTGATTATCCACAGAATATCCTGACATGCTTCCCCAGGCTATGCTTGCAACAAGCCATATAGAGGGTGAACCTGTGGCCCAAACCTTCCCTCCATAACACACATTCACCACCCTCAGGGCTCTCTCTTCCAACCACCTGCGCCGCTTAGAGGAGCAGGAAGTGGTTTGGTAACAAGTGTGATACAAGTATGTGCTGCTCCTGCAATCCCAAGCAGCAAAGCAGGTGAGAGTATACAGTGGGGAATACAGAGGCAGTCAATTATGACAGGAGAGCTAAATTAGCGTCATTCTGAGACAGATGGTGGATGTAGCTGTGGGTTGAAGCATATGGACATGCAAAAGCACAACGACTGGCCATCAATTCAAACACAACCTGTGCCACACTTCGAGCTTTTACACGAGAGCGCACACACTCACGCATATCTACACACGCATTTAAAGAAAAACACACACATACATGCACACAGTCGCCTTCTGTCACTTCAGTTACGAGTGCCTTAGGGCTTGAGAAATGTTGGGTGGACAGATGATGCAATAATGTCATATTATGGATCAGAGCAATAAATGTAGGCCACAGAGGCTGATAGCTCTGTTTCTACTGTGAATAACACACACTGAGAGAGCAAGAGCAGCTGTATGAGTGGAATCACACGTGATATATGTGTGGCAGTAATCTTGAAAATCTGAAAATGAAAAGGCAGAAATGTGATTCGGTTTTGAAGCTCGGGGGCAACTTTTATATTTTATAATTGTGATCCTTTCTCCCCCTTTTTCCACCATTTCGCCATTCTTTTTCTTCCTTTCTCCACCTCTCTTTATAAAGCGTAATTGAGGGGAAGCGTTTCCATGATTGACACAAATGCATTTACTCCAACCCAATAGCATTTCTCACTCACGCACACACATACACACTGTTAAACACACAGGACCTATATATGTCAGCACGATTGAGTGCTCACTCCACACCTTCAACATATACTGAAGAAAAAAAGCGAGATGGGAGTCTCAGTGGCTGTGATGAGCTTGGCATCTATATGCAGCGTGGCTAAATGGCAGGGATGCTTTGGATTGGCATGCACGTTCATGGCAGCTCCAGCCAAAATGCCTGGGACTCTTGTTGGGGAACTGGAGATGACGTGTTAGCCTTAGGGCGGAAAGATGGGGTGGCACTCGGGCCTAATGGAAAAGTTCCTCAACGTACGCAGCTACATGGCTGCGGAAGAGATCTGACATTTCTTACACCGCTTCAGGTATCCGAATACATCAGAATTCACACTAAGACCCATGACATGTACATGACAAGAAGTAGGTGTTGGCTGACTGATGAAAGAATGGGAACAGGGGATCCAGGGGAGGATAAACCCAGAAAAAAAACTAGGTTTTTTAAGCTGTTTTAGTTATTGGAATGGATACCAACCTTTAAAGTGCTGCCATAAAACCTCATGACCTAAATTCATGCAATACATCAAAGTAGGAGACATTAATGGTAATGGAAAGCTAGTATTGGGATCTGATGTATGTTATGTGAATATGAGATTAACTTTTGTAATCTCCATAATTAGATGTCTGCATATTCATATGCAGAATCTGCAGGAAAGGGGCAAAGTGTGGTAACGTTCACAGCAAGAGTCCTATTGACTAATGAGCTTTTGGATTGGATAAACAGTAAAAACAGTCCACTTGTCAACAATGACAGCTGGATGGAACAGGAAATCTTGGCCTGGATATCCACTGACTAGAAGACCTGAAAAATTCACCAGCGTAGGGTAAGTCAGAAGACTGTCACATGGTTTCCCAAATTACTAATTTTCTAAATGAATATTCTGATTTCTGTCAAAATTAAAATGATTACAGTTCACCTAATCCACAAAACAAAGAATGTGGTATAACCCTTTATGCACAAGTAGTTCACTTTGGGATAAATATCTTTACAGCCTGGTGCAAAAATCAGTTTTGTCACCTGTGGACAACAACTACACAGTGGATATTTTTTGTTATGTTTTGTTTTTTTAAATGTCTATGGATCTGGAGACTGGAGTTAGGGCTGTGGCCTCTTTGACAAGTGTCCTGACAGATGGTATTTGCTAGGTCTCATCTCTGGTAATTTGAGTCACTGAACTTAACTTTCAACTTTTTGCTGTTAGTGCCATTTGGTGCAAATATTATGGTCTGCTATGTGGCAGCGACTGGACTTGTTGCACAGGTGACATCCTATCTCGGTACAACACTGGCATTCACTGAGCTCCGGAGAGCGACTCATTCTTTAAAAAATGTTTGCAGAAGCAGTCAGCAGGACTAGGTGCCTGGTTTGATACACCAGTGACCACGAAAGTGATTGGAACACCTTAATTCAGTGATCTTCAAGGGCGACTGAATACTTTTGGCATTATTCATTATTTCAGGGTCAAGAGGGGGGGCAGTAGAAGTGCAAAAAAGATTTATTACTTGGTACACGGTATTACTTGGCTCTCAAAATGTTACAGAGTGACATTTTTAAAAAAATTCTCTTTTCAGAAGTGATGCTCTGGTTATTCAGGATAATTCATGGACTTTGCCGTCAACAGATTTATTTGGGCCATTTATTTTGTTAGAAGTAAATTCCAAAAAACTGGAGCGTTAATGGATTAACTAAATTGGAAAATGTTCTCTACTGAGTAAATGAAAATGGCTGATACAAAAGGTCAAAATATACCTATTTAAAAACCCAAAAATTTCATAAACAACAGCTCTCACCCAAATTCTCAGTCAGTACCACCTCTGAAACTGTCAAATTAGCACTTCTAAATCTGATGGAAATCTAATGACCAATACTGCACCTACTATACTGTATATATGAAAGTTTAATGAGCGGGCATTACGAGTTTGCATGCACGCACACTCGTGAACACATGGCTGCACAGTTTTTGGCAGGCTGCCCTGATCATGTGGCAGAAACATAAATAAAGAGATTCAGGAATCAAGGCTTAAACGAGGCTCGACACTCCTTTCCCTCACAATCCTTTTCCAAATTACGATGGGGGACACCGGCACCAAATAATCACCCTCCATCTCTCCACTGGCGCAGAATGGAAGTAGACACCAGCAAAAATACTCATTTACCTTCCATCTATCTCGCACAAACAAAGTGGCAGGCCGTCGCTGACCTCCCGCACAAACTCACAACTCATTCAGCTGTGAGAACAAAAAACTATTTTGAACCGGGTGGACAGCTTCCAGTTTAATTTCAAACTGAATTTGATATCATAAACACACCTAGCTTGTTGATGTAACCTAATCCTCAGAAAAATGTTGAAATGGAAAGTAAACAGGAAAATGCATCGTTAGAGGCAGAGGCAGTGCTCACCCTTACAGATTACGGCTTGACATTTGGAGTCAGAGTCAGTGAAATGTCAGATGGGTTATGACAAGAATGGTGCCAGGCAGATTATGTCTGAACTCTGACCTGGAAGCAGTGAAAGGTCAGAGCTCACTCAACCATCTGTGGGCTGATGTGCTTTCATATCACGAAATGAAAGGTAACCGAGCTCAATATGGATACAGAGAGATGTTTACAGACATCATTTCACTGAAGGCTTCTCTTCAAAGTGAGGTTCTTTTCATGGACAGCCAGTGTTTACTCAGCCTTAACCACTTAAAGTACAGTTGCTAAAGTTACAAGTTTCCATAAACCATTTTCAGTTATACTACAATGGGGTAGATTAACCATGGGAAATGCTTTAGAAAGTTTCATAAACCAATGGGTACTTTATATAAGACAGATTTTGAAACTGTGGTTATAATTAAGTTAGCTTAGTTCAAAACTGCCCCCCCCCACTTTACTATTTAATGCCAATTAATTAAAAAAAACCCTAAAGATGCCTTAAAAAATGCTCTTCATGACCACATACAAGATCCTAGCAAAAAATAACCAAATTAAATGTGATTGCTATATCCCCCTAAGTGTAGCTAGTCGCCTTTTTTCCAGGAGCAAAGATCAGACTGCTAATTACTTGTAACTTAATTGTGTTTAACTTCTTATATTACATGTACTTTGGCAAGCAAGATAGTAGCGTGATATTTCTTTTTGTTGTTTTAATTTTGAAATGAAACATCTGGGCTTTGATCCTAGAACGCAATCTTCCTCAGATGCAGTCAAGAGCGGGACACAGCCGCTAAGATTAGCTTAAATTCTTATATGATTATAAGCAAATGTCAGCTTTAGAGGAAAACAAGCTTTAAATCCAGGCACTGTCCACGTGTACATGGGTATTCTGCTAAACATGTAGCTTTTTCTGTGTTTTGGTCTTTTATCCACACATAAACTGCATTTTAGATCACTGAAAATGGAACTTTTGAAAAGCTCCTTCTCTATCTGCAGTTACACGTGGACAAAAAAAATAGAGATTTTGCAATGTCAAAGACATGTTCCTATTTTATTCTACAGTAGTCGCCATGTCAGCATTAGCAGCTGTTCCTTGAGGAGCACTGACAAGAGATGCTGAGATATTAAGTAAGTAAGTAAAGTTTACTTCTATAGCGCTTTACAAGAACAAAGTTCACAAAATGCTTCACAACACATAAAGACAATAAAATAAACATTTAAAATGGCAGAGGGGAGTAAAATAAAAGAAAACCTGCACATGTCGGTCTTCAGTTTCTTCTTAAAAATATCAATAGAGTCTACAGCGCTTAAATCTAGTGGGAGTGTATTCCACAACTTGGGGGCCACAACCTCAAAAGCACAGTCACCCTTTGTCCTTAACCTTGATTTAGGCACAGCCAACAAGTATTGATTTGCAGATCTCAAGGATCTGGATGGCTGGTAAGGTTGTAGAAGCTCGCTGATATATAAGCGCATCTGACCGTGAAGAGCTCTGAAAGTGATCAACAGCATGACCTTAAAATTAATCCTGAACTTTAACAGGAGCCAGTGTAAGGAAGCGAAAATCGGTGTTGCATGGGACCTTTTAGGAGACCTGGTGAGAAGCCTCGCAGCAGCATTTTGGTCAATTTGCAGGTGATCCTGAGATGATTAGTTCAGACAGATGAAATAAATGCATGTCTAGGAGTTAACTTCCTTCTTAAACCTTTGTTCCCTGATTGTGACAATATCTTGTGGTAAACTGTTCTACAGGCTCATGGTACTTGGTACTGCGGCCAGCAGTAACTTATGGAGGATTAGTCACAGAACAGGATTATCTAGCTGTTGACTGCCTGGTACACTTTCTGATGATTTCAGTTGGAGGTACAAAGTCATTGAGGAGAGTAGGCGCTTCATTGTAATACATTCTATGGAGAGAGTGAGGGCTTCCACCGTTCACCATTTGTCCAAAGGCTGGCATCTAGGGTACTTATTACAGATCCTATGATTTTTATCGCCTCTCGCTGTATGGCATCTAAGCAGTTAAGGCATTTAGCTGATGCTCCCATCCATATTTGAGAAGCATATCCCATACGACACCTCACCGTGCTTTTGTAAGTGATGGTTCTCTGAGATGGGTTCGTACATTTGGCAGTTTCAAACAAGACAATTCAATATCTCCTAGGTTTTCATTCAAGGATATTGCAACAGCCGCTCTTCGACTTTTGTCTTTGATGATGCTAAAGACTGTTGAGTCATCTGCATAACGGAGAGTAAAGTTTGTAGTTTGTCAGGTGGGCCATCTGTATACCAAGCAAACAATATAGTTTCCTCAACTTCACCACAGAATAAAACAATTAAATGTGGATTATTAAACATTAGGTCTCTCTCTTCTAAGTCCCTGTTAGTAAATGATTTAATAATTGATCAACATATTGATTTATTGTGCCTTACAGAAACCTGGTTACAGCAGGATGAATATGTTAGTTTAAATGAATCAACACCCTCGAGTCACACTAACTGTCAGAATGCTAAGCACAGGTCGAGGAGGAGGAGTAGCCGCAATCTTCCATTCCAGCTTAATTATTAATCAAAGACCCAGACAGAGTTATAATTCCTTTGAAAGCCTGACTCTTAGTCTTGTCCTCCTTAACTGGAAAATTAAAAAACCCGTTTTATTTGTTATTGTTTATCGTCCACCTGGTCCTTACTCAGAGTTTCTGTCTGATTTCTCAGACCTTCTATCTGATTTAGTGCTCAGTTCAGATCAAATAATTATAGTGGGTGATTTTAACATCCATGTAGATGCTGAAAATGACAGCCTCAACACTGCATTTAATCTATTATTAGATTCAA
>VUQK01030698.1:2786-14428 GCA_015106715.1 Bujurquina vittata
GTCTGAGGGATGCAGACGGAGATCTCCTCCTCTGTGTCCATACGGGACGCAGAGGACGGCCTTCCCTTGCAAGTAAAATATGAGTTGTGCGTTTGTTGCTTGTTTATTAGTTGTTAAAATGATCTTGAACCCATCAGAATCGAATTGATAAGTGATATCGATAATGGAGTCGGAATGGCTAAATTCTTATTAATTCCCATCCATATCCCTGCTTCAACACACCTGAGTCAAATATAGAAGTTATTAGCAGGACTCTGGAGAAATCTCATGACTTAATTCTTAATGACAATCACAGAATGTGACAGCATCCCCAGTGATTTATATTTATTATACTGTTAGCATTTCTTATTCCTGGTTCTTTCTTAATCAGTTCCTTTTGAATTGATATATTGAAGAAGATCACTAAGTCTCATATGCACCCCATTAAGATCTACTGTGATCTGTGATCATGTTCTAGAATTGTTCTTGTACTGTGCACTGGCGGCTGACAGTATTTTTCTTTCTACGTCTTTATTTCAGTTTATACAAATATCAGTTCTTAGAGGACAATAATCTGCAGCGAGTTCTCCCCTTTGTGTGTTACCTGTGTGTTCAGTCTGCAGGTGTTCCAGGTGTTTCGCATCATCTCTCAGCCTGCTGAACATCTCTAAACAGAAACAGGAGCTGTCAGTGTGTTCAGAGAGATTGTTGTTGTCCACTGTCTGACAGATGTACCTGTGTTCAGGCTGTCCTGCAGACTCACACTAGTGTTCACTTTTGTCTGCAGGTTCATCAGTTTGGAGCTTTGATCTGAAACGTGAACAGCAGAAAAACAAAGTGCAGTCAAACAGATTTGGTTCAGTTCTCTTCAGATTTCATTCACTTACCTGATGCTTCAGTCTGCAGCTGATGGATCTGATGCTCCACAGAGTTCAGTTTAAGCTGCAGCTGCTTCACTGAATCAGTCTGAGCTGAAACAGCAGAGAAAACATGTGGCAGGTCTGACACACCGAGTGAATTTACACGTTAATGTCAGTTTATATGCAGATGACACTCTGATCTATATCTCTGTCCCACCAGAAGAGCTTGATCGTCTCCTCTGGCCTGAAATATCTAATTACTGTTGTTAAACTTGAAGACAAGAACACTGAAGGTAAAAGGTGACCAGCAGATATTTTCGTGTTTGTGATCGCTTTGTGTTTGAATAATGCTGCTCACACTAACACTCGGGAAGCATCATCTCTGCAGGAATAACTGTTCTGATGTTTCTTGTGAAATCTGCAGATGATATAGTGACTTTTGGTGTCAAACACAGAAAACAGGTAATGATATCAGATACAGCAGAAGGACACAGCTGTGATAGATGAGATGATTTTGGGGCTCGGGCTGATGAACATCTGTCACTGCATTCAGAAACGTGCAGGTTTACAGAGAATGCTGAAACATCTCAACTGTCCTCATTTAATAAGTGATATTGTAAATCTGTGCTTTAAGATATTGGGGTAAACAACATCACAGCATGACGCTGTTCTGAGTCCTGATTGGTGGAAAGAGCCTCTCTGGGGTCAATATGATTTACACAATCAAGGTGGAGGTACAAGGGATCACCTTTAAGGACTTCCTGTGATTTGGCTTTAGAAAAGGATTTTCATAAGTCTTAATTTCACGTCTGACCTCAGAGGTTCAGGTGAGAGTAGTTTGTCTCGGTACGTGGTGGAAAAACAGGAAAACTGCACTAAATCTGTCATGGTCCTGGGCCGGTGGCCCAGTGTTTTTGTGTTATTTTGGTTTCTGTTTATTTCTCATGTTTATTAGGCCTCAGATTATTTCTAGCTCCTTGTGTTTCCATGTGTCAGGTCCGTGTCTTTGTTCCCCGGCTGGCTTCCTGTTTTATTTTGATGGTCATTTGGTCCCTGTCTGTTGTGCTCAGTTTTGCTTCCCCTGGTCTCGTCTGTGTAATGTGCTTCACCTGTGTTCCCAGCTGTTTCAACTCCCCTCGTTTCCTTGTGTACTTAAGTCCTGTCGATTCCCTGCTGTGTGTTCCTGCTTGCATTGCCTGTTTCTGTTCCAAGCCTTTCCATTGTTTTTTTGGACCAGTAATAAAGCTGAGTGCATTTTTGAGTTAATTCCATGTCCTGCATTGGGGTCCTCTTTCCGCCAGCCACACAGCCGTTACATGACAAAATCTATCTTTAACTGTAAGAAACTGACCAAACTGCTGTGGCAGGCAGGCTGAGGACCCCCAAAGCAGGACTCTAGACAGAACTGAACGGGGCCAACAGCATTAACTAGGAAACTCACTTTAACTAACTGACTGACAGGCAGATGAGAGAGCACACAGCAGGAGGAAAACCAATGATGACAAAAACAAGGGCGCAACGTGAGACAAGGGAAAGCAGACAAATACACACTAGGTAACCAGGGAGATTGGACACACCAGGGAATACAGCTGAACAGAATCTGACTAACAAGACAAAGGAGGCAAAACGGAATACAGCACATAACATGCAACGACTGTCAAAGTAAAACAGGAAAGACTAAATACAGAAACCAGACAGAAACATCAGGGAGTCGAGCATACAGAGAAAAAACAGGGACAGGAACTAAATGCAAAAGCCAGCACCCAAAACAGAACTCAGGAATCAATCAAAGAAACAGAGACTGAACAGAATCTGAAAGTCTGAAAACAGAAAACACTGCTCCTAGACCTGTGACAGCATAGTACCGTATCACCCCAGTAGAGCACTTCGCTCTCAGACTGCTGGATTACTTGCTGTTCCTAGGATACTTCAGAGTAGAATGGGAGGCAGAGCCTTCAGCTTTCAGGCCCCTCTTCTGTGGAACCAGCTCCCAGTTTGGATTCAGGAGACAGACACCCTCTCTATTTTTAAGATTAGGCTTAAAACCTTCCTTTTTGATAGAGCTTATAGTTAGGGCTGGATCAGGTGATCCTGAACCATCCCTTAGTTATGCCTCTATAGGCCTAGGCTGCTGGGGGGGGGCATAATGCACTGCTTCTTTTTATTCACCTCTTTTTGCTCTGTATTTAATCATTAGTTATTATCATTCTCTTTGTCTCTTCCACAGTGTGTCTTTTGTCCTCTCTCTCTCTCCCCTCAGCCCCCCCAACAGCAGATGACTGCCCCTCCCTGAGCCTGGTTCTGCTGGAGGTTTCTTCCTGTTAAAAGGGAGTTTTTCCTTCCCACCGTCGCCAAGTGCTGCTCATAGGGGCTCGTTTTGACTGTTGGGTTTTCTCTGCAGTATTGTTGGGTCTTTACCCGCAATATAAAGCGCCTTGAGGCGACTGTTTGTTGTGAATTGGAGCTGTATAAATAAAATTGAACTGAATCACGTGTCACACCTGTGCTGTTCGTCTCCAGCTGCTGCAGCCGACTCTTCACAGCCGACAGATTTTCCTCCAGAAGTGACGAGCTGCTGACAGCTGAGAGGAGAGGAGATGATCTCCCATTAACCAGAAACCACAACTTCACTCTGTGAGTCCTTCAGACATCCTCTAACATGTGTCTGAGGAACACGTTCTCCAGAACGTGGACTGAATATGGACGCACGTGTTTAAACGTGTCAGCATGTCTGCAAGCACTCAGCTAAGGTGAACATCTGCAAAGCTCAGAGGCTGCTTCACCACCAACACACCTCTGACTGCTTTAACGGGGCTCTGAGATCAGCTCCTGTGCTCCTGCTGCAGGTAGTGCAGTCTCACCTGAGGTTTGTGTCTGCAGCTCATCCAGCCGGCGTTCAGCATCGTTCAGTCTGTCACTGAAAGCCGAAACGTCTTCAGATTTGACTGAAACATTTGAGAACAGAAACTTCACTGAAACCGTTGGCCAAAGCTGAGCCATAAAACATGTTTAACGAGCAGCAGCTGCAGCAGCAGGATGGAGGGATGATGTACCTGGTGAGGAGCCGAGCTGCTGCAGGTCTGGAGGTGGTTTTGGTGTTTCCTGCAGTGAGTCCAGTCGACTCTGCAGAGCTGAAACAAACATGTTCATCCAGCACCCGTCACTGTTTCTCCATCTGTATCATTCAGCAAACAAACAGCTGATCGGTCAGCGGAGTCACCTTTGGTGTCAGACGTCAGCTCCTCCAGACGGACGCTCAGTCGACTCTCCAACATCTCAGGCATCAGAGACGAGCTGTTGGAGGCGGGAAACTCTGGAAAATGGGAACGTTAAACATTAAACCACGAGAGGCTTTTATCTGCAGACATTCAGGATGTCTCTTTCCTGCAGGACCCAACAGAAACATGCAGAGCAGCAACTCATATTTCACTGCAGAGTTCGTATATGTGGACGAGCTGAGAGCAGAGATGGATGGAGGTTATTAACGAGAGATCAAGACTTCAGTTTGATTTCTCCCAAAGCTTATTCAAGTCACACAAAAGGTCCAGGCTGTGGAGTCCACAACCCGCAGAGCCCACGGGACTGAAACTCAAAAGTCCTACACACACTCAGCCAGAGACCATCTCAGTCTCATCAAGAAGGTGTTCTTATTTAACATGGCGGGCGGGGAAATGCAGGTTCCTGAGCAAATGAGGCTGACAGAACGCAAACATTAAACGGCTGCTCGTGGATTGTGTTAGTTAAATATTCAGGGATTCATTACAAAAAGGACCTTAAAGAATGTCAGATTTTTTAAATTAAAGTCGTGTCAGAAGTCTGAAGACAAACGCTTGCAGTCCCAAAATTTGTGATCATTAAAGAGCTGAATCTGACCTGACATCTGCCTCCTCAGCTCCTCCAACACACTCTCAGCGTTGCACAGTCTGGCCGCCAGGACTGAAAACCAGCAAAGAAACACACACACAGGAAGTGGACTTTTGGCTGCTCCTACAAAATAAAACACTGAAAACATTTATTCTGCAGCCGCTTCGATCACCAAACAGAGCCGGTGTTTGACGATCAAATCGAAGTTTATTTGTCACACTTTAATGACTACTCTTACACTACAGCACAAGACGGTGATACAAACAGAAGGATTTTAAAGAACATAATCGAGAATGATGATGATGACCTGCGTTCTTCCTCCTCAGCTGCTCCACGGTGCTCTCGCTCGCCCTCAGCCTCGTCTGCAGAAATGGCAGCTCTGCCGCCAGAGCTGCAAACACACAACACATATTTACAGTAACCACACACACACACACACACACACACACACCAGTGAGCTGCCTGTGTGAGAGGACTCACCTGAGTTCTTCTTCTTCAGGTCGTCCACGGAGCTCTCGCTGCTGTTCAGTCTGGACTGAAGCTTCAACACTTCGAGAGCTCGAGCTGAGAGACAACACAGGGCATCACAACCACCACAGAACAGGACCAGAACCAGTCATCAGCTCCTCGAGTATGGCAGATATTTTAAGTGCAGTGTTTGAGTACTTTGTGCTGCTGCAGCAGAGGTCGGATGTTTTCACAGCTTTAAACCCTTCAAGATTCCACATTCATCCACCTGTGCTTCAGCTTCATCTCTGTAACAGTTAATGTGATGGAGGAGGAGGAGTCCCTCACCTTTGCTCTGCTCTTCCAGCTCCTCCACCCTCCGCCTCAGCCCCTCCACCTGTCGGAGTGCCTCCTCCTTCAGTCCCTCCAGACTTTGTCTCTGCTGCTCGGCCTCCACCTCTCCATCCCTCAGCCAGCTCTCCACACTCCTCAGGATCTGACGCCGGCCCACCTCCTCCGCCTTCAGGCTCAGCACCAGCTCCTTCAGCCCTCGCAGTTCATCCCAGAGGACGGGGAGCGCCGGGGGGACTGAAGCCTCCGACCAGCCCCGACTGATGGAGCAGCAGAGCAGCAGAAACAGAGCAGCAGCCCTCCTCCTCATCATGCTCAAACAGAAACTGCAGCTGAAGCAGAAACACCTGCTTATACGCACTAATCCTGCAGAAAGCACGCCAGCAAGGAGCGGGAGGGCGAGGGTGCGGCGCCCATCCAGAAACACACTTCTTCCCCTCAGGACACAAACACGAGCAGGAAACACAGAGAGTTTGTAAAAGTGACTGTCGCAGCGAGAAGATGACTGGAGAAACATCAGCCTTGAATCTGAACCTGAACTCAGGAGACGAACGGCTCATAAGAAGCTTATCCAAAGCAGAAAGGCTCCTGAAACATGCTCCGAGTAATCACACGTCACTGAATAAAAAGGCCTTTCAGACCCTTCTGAGTCACTGCTTTCACTCCCACAGGCTTCAAACCAGATAATCGTGCAAAGAATTCCAAGACTGAAAGGGACCCTGTGGTCCACCTGTAAAAAGAGCCGTGCTCCATACTGTGGGTCTGAAAACATTTGACATTTATCGTCCACCTTTTCTGTCACACTTTTTATTAGCAGGTTTATTATTATTGGGTTCATGCCGAGCACCCGTCAAACACTCCTGCTGAGGAGCTCCTGAGCATCATGGACTCTTAGCTCTTCAACAGGACCTTTAACTGTCTTAGCTTTGACCTTCTGCACATAAATGAAGTTGTCTTCAGCGATCATAAGTCAGTTTCTTTTGTTTCTTCTAATCCAAGTTTGTATTACTTTTACTGCTTTATTGAAGATTCTCTTATATCTCAGTCCTCTTCTCTATGTTACAATTCTTCCTGATGATGTTGAGCTCCTTGTTAACTCCTGTAATGAACACTGCCACTCTCACCTCTGTTAGTTCTTGGTTTCCCTGTTTAAATAATTAAACTTGTAGTCTTCGGCTCTCCTGTTGGAAAGCTGTGGAAGTCTGCGGGTTTGGTTGTCCACCATGAATACTTTATAGAGCTCCTTCACTCGTACGACGAGGTAGTGAAAGAAGCCAGATCCCATTTTAGTAATCTCGTAAATTGTAATAGGAATAATCCCAGGGATACGATCAGCAGGCTGTATTACTATCTGATGTTGAATGTAATATAATAATATCCTTGAGTTCATACCTGTATGAAGATGGTCATTAGTGGCCTGAATCCCTTATGATTTAGTTACAGGAACAGGCCAGATGAAACCCTCCTCATGCCGCTCTGGCTGTTGCTCAGGAGGTAGCGGAGGTCACCTACTAATTGGAAGGTTGGCAGTTCTATCCCTGGCTGCTCCAGTCTGCATGCTAAAGTATCCTTGGGCAAGATACAGAACCTCAAGTTGCTCTGCGATGCAATTGTTGGCGTATGAATGTGTGTGAAGGAGGCATGTTGTATTTGCGTTATTTGAGTGTGCAACAGAGTAGAAAAGCACTAAAAACCAGTCCAGTCCATCCATTGCTGTTGATCATTAACATTTCACTGAGGTAACTTTATTATTATTTTAAACATGCTGACGTGACTCCTCTAATGACGAAATCTAATCTTGATGCCAGCTCCTAATTCAAAACTGACTTTTTCAACAAATTATTAGAGAAAACTGTAGAAAGTCAATTTTTTTAGTCTGGCTTTCAAAATCAGCACTCTACTGAGTGTCTATTGGGTCTTCCAGTGGCTTCTGATGCAGAGAACTATTCTGTAATCATTTTACTTACTCAGTGCAGCCTTTGAACCCCTGATTAGAACATATGTAACAGACTTACTGGCATCTCTGGCTGAGACTGGTTTTCTTCTTATTAATCTGACAGGACATTCTCTGTTAGGACCAGCATGCTCAGCTCTAACACCGTCTCTTTAACCTGTGGGATTCCACAAGGTTCAGTCCTAGGTCCATTATTATTTTCTTTCTACATGCTTCCGTTTGCCGACATCATTCAGTCTTTTACTGTAACGTATCATCATTTCTATGCTGATAACATTTAGCTGTATATTCAATTAAATTCAATTTTATATATATAGCACCAAATCACAGCAAACAGTCGCCTCAAGGCGCTTTATATTCTGGGTAAAGACCCTACAATAATACAGAGAAAACCCAACTATCACAATGACCCCCTATGAGCAGCACCTCCAGCAGGGCTCAGGGAGGGGCAGTCATCTGCTGAGACCGGTTGGGGCTGAGGGGAGAGAGAGAGGACAAAAGACATGATATGTATATGTATCTAAAGTATATGTCTTTCAAGCCCACCAGCTGGATAGACTGTCTATCCTAGTCCACTGTTTAACCCAGATTAGTGATTGGCTCTTCAGCCCCATTTTAAACACAGACTGAGGCCATGATTATAGCTCCTCAACTGAAAAAGCAGTCAAGCTATTGTCTCTTTTTGTCCAGCGTTCATAATCTTGGTGTAGTGTGTTCTTCCTCTCTGGGCTTCGACTCACAGGTAAGCCCTTTTTTGCTGTTTGTTTCATTCAAGGAACATTTTTGCCACAATCCTCTTCAGCTGAACTGGAAAAAATTATCCATGTATTTGTGTCATTGGGTTTAGATTATCGTAATGCCCTGTTTATTGGCTTGTTGTAGATTAACACATTCCAGCATTGAGCTCCTGTTTTACACTCTTTATTGGCTCCCAGTCAATTTTAGGGTTCATTTTAAAATGCTTGTATTTACATACACAGCCGACCACTACAGCTAAACAGTAGAGGTTATGATGAACTCTTTCTGAAGTACCTGTTCATTCTATGGTGTTCTATTGTGTCTTTTTACTGGCTATTATGTGCTAAATTCCTATATATGTTTTTTATTTCTTTCTGCGTACAACTCTTTGTGACTGCTTGGTTGTGAAAAGCGTTAATAAACTTTGTTTACTGTGATTACTGTATAGTTAATCTGAATAATTCCAACCTGGATCCCAGCCTAACAATGCTTCTATGGGAAGCTGGAGAAACAGTAACAGGCTCTAGAAAGCATTAAATAAGGAGTAATGTATCTGATACATAAATGAGGTAAAAGTGGACTTTAACTGTAAGCCTGATGAGAAGGCACCACTTTAACAGAACTCTGCAGTGGCGTTTTAGTGCCTCCTGCTGGTGATATGTGATGGACTCCATTTTCTGCTTGTTTACAACCCATAATGTTAGCTGAAGCTGGCACTGCCCATTTATAATTCCACATCAAACTAAAGATGTCACTGCTGCCAGAGACACCAGAAGCTTAAACGTTGCTGCTTCAGGTGTGTGTCGATACACCCTGGGCTGCAAAGACTGTAGGGGTGCTGGCAGAATCAGCATTGGCTCAGAGCAGCTGAGCTCACGTGCACACAAAGCCCTGCTGCAGACAGCATGCACGGCTTTCTGTGCATGAGAAACATCAGACTGCAGTTTCAGGCTGAACATCAGTGTCCCTCTGTCGCTCCAATCGCTCATCAATGAAGCTGATCTGTTCTCGTCTCTCAGATTGAGCTTCTTTTTATTCTGCTCGTGGGACAAACTGAATGAGTGAACCCCAACCAGCTCCATAACATCAACAGGTTCACTGCAAAAGCCTCAGCAAGAGGCTGGATCCAAAGAAAACGCTCAAGTAAAAAAAGCTTTGACTGACCAATCAACTGCTTGCCTGCAGAGCAGCAACAGGGATACAGTCCTGAGACCAGCTTTGATTTAATGCAGCTGACTAAGGCTAAAAGGTCAATGCACTGATTCATTCACACACGGCAGAAATAACAGGTTCAGGACCAGCTTCAGATTCAAAAAGCAGGAAACAGGATTTTATTTCAAACGTCACACAAACACTTTATGACAATAAAACAAAACAAAAACTTTCCTCAGTCCATAAAACTCCATCACCACCACGAGGTAAAAAACATTTTAAATCCAGTCTGAGGTCTAAATCAGGTTCAGTCACCATAGTAACCACACATCACCGTTTCCCTCCATCAGTGAAGAAGAAAAAGTTAGGAAGTGAGGTCAGATGCCCCCCCCCCCGATCGATGGCACTGAGGTCGCCATCTGCCAGCGGGACATTTGTAGTGTTTTCTCTTCATCCAGTTTTGAGGCAGAGCCACATCAGCACATGATGGTGTTTCAGGGCCAGCAACAAAAGCAGGAGCACAGGGACCAATCACAGGCCACCTCCTCTATCCAATCATAAAGCAGCCATCAGGTTAAAGGTCATCTCAAACTGCATTTCTATGGAAGCTAGACTTTGTTTTGTGGTTTTATCAGTGAAGGTTCATTCTGATGTCAGCTCATCTACGAGACGCTCGCTCTTCTAAACTGGAGCCAATCAGAAGACCCGAGACAACTCCTGCTCTGCCTACAGGAAGTACATTGATGTGTTTTTAATGAGGCTGTAAATTTACAAGGGAAACTCTGAAAACTGTTTTCCTAAAAAAAACAAAAAAACAAAAAAAAAACAGGTTTGGATCGACCTCCTCACCGCTGAAGAACTCATTTATCATTTATCTAAAGAAAAGCAGCAAAACCACAAATTAAAAACACTCGGGTCAAAGTACCGCTCCCCAATCAAAGCTCACTCTGACCTCGTAACATCCTGCAGATGCTGAGGAACCATCTGAAGAAACAGATGCAGGAGACCCGAAGAGGATAAAAACCTTAAAGGTCCCGCGGGACCTCAGAGTGTGGTCAGAGTTACAGTCGCACTACAAACGGGCTGAGACAGTGTGAAATGTTCTCTTTGTTACTGAAGCACGCACACACACGCGCACACACACACACACACACACACACACACTTCCTGCCATTAGATCAGGGAGGCCTCAGGTCCCGAGCTGCTGTGACAATGAAATGTCACTGACTGCAGGGGTGCACACAGCCTGAAGGACCTCGCAGTTCCTTAAACTTCTGGTACTCGACCACATAAAACAAACGCAGCTGCGGTGAGGATGATCTGACAGATGGTGTTGACCTCTGACCCTGTCAGGAGGCGGGTCAGCGCTGGCCGGTGTAGGTTCTGAGCCAGGAGCTGACGGAGGCGGCAGCAGATGAGATCATCCCTCCGGTGTTGGCAGCGGGCTGAGAGACCTGCAGGGCACTCTGGGAAAGATCCATGGACTGCAGGAGAAGAGAGGGGGAGAGAGGAAGAGGAGAGGTCAGAGGTTATGAAGCTGGTTGTCATGCTTCACTCAGTGAGGTTTAGTTCTCTGATTTCTCAGGCCTCTTGGTTTGACCGTGGACGTCCCTGCCTTGATGAGCTCTTGATGTCACAACAGCCGCTCTGACGGTAGTGCAATAAGACGACCCCTCCCCCCCGTAGATCTGTACAGACTCTGACTCAAAACCTGGGGCCGCAGGCTGGACGTATAGTCTAGCTGAGTATGTGCCCGCAGGTGTGACTAGGATAACACCTGGAGAGAACGTATGGCTCTGCATAGCAAAGGTATGGCACTATAATTCGGACAATTGGATTGAAACGGACTACAGTGGACTGAAGGCCGTTTGGAAAAAAACAAGCAGCCTGTCCCAAAACAACACCTGCATTATCAGTATTCGGCTTCCCCAGCCGGCCTCGAGGCTGGCAATCTTCATCTCTCCCGGTCAGCATGTACTGGATGCCCCCCCCCCCCTTCTCCTTGTGATTTGTGTGCTGGACCCCAGGATCGCTGACGCACGTCATCACTATCAGCGAACTGTTTTGACTGGCAGCTGGCTCCAATGCCCTGTTCCTTCTCGTCTCCTTCGGCAGCGGCTCGGGAATACCATCCCCCCCGTCTGTTTTGCTTGTGTGTGTTCTTGGATGGCTGTTCTCACGATATTTCATTGTATGCAATGACAATGACAATTAAAGCCGCAAGCGGCGTTAAAGGCCCTCGCCGCCTGAGCTCCGCAAACCCCCAGCGAGCCGCCTGTGAGCCCCCTCAAAGCCCA